>VTPC01001058.1:50993-129080 GCA_011009095.1 Ignelater luminosus
GTAGGTACACTTGTTTGCATAATGATGAGTAAATGACATGTTAAGGCATGACACATGCAACCAAGGTACCCGTGAGGTGAAATAAACGTTTTTAATCTCGTACACCATGTATTCTAATACAACTCGGAATACATTATCCATGCGTGTGGAACACGTTATACACCTTATACATGTGATGGAATTTGTTGTACAGGTTCGGCAAGATTAGCTTTGAATTAGCATAGACTATCCGTTCCGCTCGGAATACAGTAATGCAAACGTACGTCGCCAGCCCTTTGCCTACGGTGGACGTTGACTGCGCGTGACATGGGCCTCGATGTGCAGCTGGCCTATTCTGTTATTTGCTACATGTGCTTGGACAACAACTTTCGTATTATATTAACTAATTCCTAAAACTCGTAAGTCTGATTGATTGCCAGAGCTATCAAGGATACCTAAGATTCAGAAGCCCATACCCAGCTTATCGCTGTTATTATAACATTTTCAAATCAAACACAGTTAGTAAGACAGTAGATATCGAATTCTTTGTGTTGTGGCATAGACCTAGAATTCTAAACTCTACTAACTTGTTTTAGGTGAGGTGCTTTAAATACAGTAATCACCCGGGTTGCATAGTTCCTAACCGTGTTATTAAGTTAAGAACGTCATTAACCAATCAGAAGTAGTAGAATTCAGAATTCTCCGATCAGATAATACGCTTCCGTGCTACCAATTAGGAGTTACGATAGCGTACTATCTGCTGTTAGTGTACCAATGCGAAAAGAACTAAAAAAGCAGATGATATAAAATTAATTCTTTTATAACGACTTTGGACTCTGAGGTAAGTTTTTGTTAAAATATTTAACAATCTTTTATAAAAAGAATTTTAATATTAAACTTTTATGTATTAGGAATTTACGTACCTACCTTTTAGAAACATTTTATACTTTGAGCATGTTATAAACAAAGTTAATTAAATTTCTCTTTAATTAAACGTTTTACTAAACACTTTTCGCTGAAAACAAATTTGTTCAAAAATCATTTAAAACTTCAAAAGAGCAACTTAGGTTTTTTTATGTAAGAGTCACCTTTAAACTAAAGTTTGCATGCATAACACGAAAGCTTATCATCAAAGGACAGGAAAGGATTAACCGGCCAGCGCGCATAAATCCTTTTACGTTGCTTTGTACGTAAAAGTGAGTTTTTCAGTAAAGAAAATTTGTTTCTCAAAGGTGACATAACATCCTTTTGATTATTGTTAGTTGAAGGATTATTAATCCCATCAGAGTTACATAACTAACTTTCGTATCGTGTTTTTAGTTAATTGTGTATTACATTATTAAGTTTGGTCGTTTCTAATCGATTTTCTCTATACTGAAAGTTACTGCAGTTGTAGATAGTTTTTTGAACAAAACGTTTATCCCTAGAATACAGAAGTACTTCACAACAAAACGACGCAACGACGTATAGAAGGTATAGAAGCAAAATCTAAAAATAACTTAAAACGCTTCCCTGGAGATGCTCTTATAAGCTTAAGTTGGTCTTTTATAATAGGAAATGGATGTGCAAATACTGCTTTAGTTTCGAAACCGTTTTCGTTTTAATCCTAACATTCGGGTTGAATATTGTTGTCAAGACCAATACATTTAAAATGCGTTCCGTGTTTGATGAAACGTAAAGATGTATACCCTGTCTCATTTCAATAATACTAATCTTAGATGCACTGTTATAGCCCAAACTTATTTATGTTGACGTCACTACTTCTAGTTACACATTTCTCACTAGAAAACTTTCTGTCAAACAAGGTGTCATATAAGCATGTTAAAATGCAGTAAATTTGTTTT
Organism: Ignelater luminosus; assembly: GCA_011009095.1. Lineage (NCBI taxonomy): Eukaryota > Metazoa > Arthropoda > Insecta > Coleoptera > Elateridae > Ignelater > Ignelater luminosus. The sequence continues at coordinate 52,817 of VTPC01001058.1, forward strand.
TATGTGTAGTTTCATTACAATTCATATTGAAGTGATAAACACGAGAAATAAATTTTTATTCCAAATAATAAAAAATAACAAAGGTAACTTTAAAATATGAGAACGTTTTTGAATGAAAAAAGACTCTCAGATTTAGCTTAATTAGATTTAGATTAAACATATTAGTTAAATATAGTATGACTAATTAATTAACAGTAAACCAATCTAACGGGAGTAGCACAATAAGCTAACAGGCTGCAGGGTACTGGAAATTGGATGACTTCCAGGAAGAAAAGAAATTAGAATAGATTCTGACGTAAGCTTGAATTAGCATATAAAGAAGAAGATTGCGGAGCATCTCCGGCCATGTCTTCATCAGAGTCTGAAATCGAAGTACTTTGCTGATCGGAATTTTCTGTCAATGAAATTATTATAGGAGGGATATTTGTAAATAGAGCCCATACATTTTTCTCATCTTTTTTTATAAGAGTTTCTACGTGATTAATACAATTATTCCACCTGTCTACTGAAAATCTTGATGAAACCATTTCCCAAATAGTATGTATACCTTTTCTTTAAAGTTATGTCTTATATCTTTAATATTCTTATCATATTCCATTTTATAGAATCCCTCATGCCATCTCAGTTGGATTATATTCATAATAATATGAAAGACCATGTTCTTGAATAAATTGTCAATAACATATTTGTTTTCATAATTTTTAATTAGAAGTTCTATTTGTTTCCATAAAAATTCCTTTATTTGTAATTTTGCGTCTGATACATTTTAAACTGTGTTTGTGCTTTGCCAAAAATGATATTATTTCAGATCTTTTGCTGAGTTAGTTGGACTTTCTTCTAATAACATTGGATGGTAGGCAGCGTTATCCACTATAACAACACATTTGCCATCAATGTTGTTTAAAACAGGAACCAATTGATTTTGTACCCAACTTTTGAATTTGTCCCCCATCCTTCTAAAAACGCTCCCCTATAACCTGCATGTAAAACTGTAATTCTTGCTCCTTCACTAGTATAGTATTCCAAAAGATATAGTGCGTTTATGACTTAATTGCGACTAAGCTTACAGTAAATTTTACAAGTTCGTCACAGCAGGGTGTCATAAATCCGCTTACCTGTGAAGACCTTTTCTAACATTGACACAGGGTCGTATTGAGGTAAGTTTTACTTTGGTAAATACTTTTAAACTAAAATGTTAGAAAAATAAATTATTTCAATACAGTCCTTGGTTTACCCAATCGCCTCCGACACGTGCCACTACTTGTATTTGTTGATTTTTATGACGGACCCGCTGTGAAATACTTAAGTAGTCAAAGTCATAAACGCACTATATCTTTTGGAATACTATAATCTTAACATCCTTTAGTCTCGTATCATCATCTTTTACCAATCTACGAATGCCAGATCCATTTTTATAAACGCACGTTTTATCCAAAAAAATAAAGTTAAGTTTTTCATGAGAATTTAGATATTGTAGACATTTCCGAAGAAATCTGATTTTTGGATTAACTGTTGTTGACACAGAATTTTTCTGTTAATAATTTTTTTGTATCGACAGCCAATATCCAAAATAATTTTATGTAGTAATGCTTTAGGATCCAGTGTAGTTTACTTCTGTTTTCATTTTTTTCCTAATCTTAACTAAATGCTCCCTTTCGTTCTCCCTGTTTTTGAATCTTGTAAATTTTTCTTATTTTTTATTATGTTATAAATTACTTACTTGCTCCATATGTAAAATACCTACACGTATGTAGTTGAATAAAAGATTGAATTAGTAACAAACAGTAACAAGGTTGTATAATTTGTTCCTTGCGAATTGCTATTTCCTTACTTGAATTTAACTGTTTGAGATCAGTGAAGAGTGTGGACACTCTTTCCATTACTGTCTATGTTTTCGAACGGAGATTAACTTCTTTACAACTAGCAGACACTGACAAGTAATATAATTTACCATCTTTTTATTTGTTGTTTACGGGCTTTAAGGCTTAATGTTAAACAAACAATTCTTAATACATAATAGAAAATTGAGTTTTTGTGTATAAAGTAAAAGGTTTGATGTAATAGTAGTTTACGTAGCTAGTCAGAAAAGCGATACTATACTGACATGTTACGTACAATATTTTTTCTAACACCGGTTTTTTTAATGCCGTAATCACATTAAGGTGGTGTCTGGTACATATAGGTATATCAAATTATACTTTTATTATCTTCCCAGTTGATTTTACAGCAAATATGTAAAAATGTCCAGGATAGAACTAAATGTATTTATAATTGAGATTTTCTAATAGTTGGTTTATTTATACTGTATATTCTTAATAAATTAATTTTTAAATGTAAGGTCCTGTACTTTAAATATTACCATAATTGACAAGTCTTAAGAATGGAATGTGGTCATTTGGATACAGCGTCTGACATCTAATCTAGAGGTCCTGCGTTCGATCCTCGCTGTCGGACACTTCGATCCTCGCTGTCGGACACCTTGCGACGTTTTTAGTTTTTTCTTTAATTTTTATATTATTAGGTTTTTTTATAAGTAGAATTATTCTAGTTAATTATTACAAAAAGGAGATGTCAAATAAAAATTTAAAAAAATAGAAAGAAATTACTAGTCAACAGCAGGAGTCAAGCCCGGATCTCCTAATTAAAAGTCAATATTTGTAACCAAACAACCAAATTCTTTGTTTGTTGAAACTGTCAAATTTTAGTATTTGCATGGCAGCACTTTAAATTTGTATTAAATATTAATAATAAAATGCATTTCATAAATAATGTATAAATAAAGTTTAACAGTATTTATTTGTAAACATTTTCTTGCATTTACATATTTTAAGTGATATACGAGGGTGGTCTGAAAAGTTTCCGACCTCAACGTGAAGATGGCAGCACTCGTAAATAAAAGCTACTGAATTTCGTTGTTCATCTGTTGACAGTTACTCAGCAAAGTTTCAGCCATTTTGGACGCGCAGTTTTTATGTAACAGTCGTTTGAGTGAGTTGATGTGAGTTTTTTTGAGAAAATGGACAAAATCGAGTATCGAGCTGTCATTAAATATTTGGTTTTGAAAGGCAATACGCCTTCGCAAATAAAAGATGAGTTGGATTCTGTGTATGGGGACTCTGCACCATCATTAACCACAGTGAAATTTTGGGCTGCTGAATTTAAACGTGGCCGTAAGAGCTTGGGAGACGATGAACGTTCGGGACGTCAAAAAACTGCAACTACCGACGAAAACATCGCCAAAGTTCACCAAATGGTGCTAGACGACCGTCGAATTAAAGTGAGAGAGATAGCAGAGGTTATGAACATGTTCAAAGAACGTGTTTGTCACATATTAAATCAACATTTAGGCATGAGAAAGCTGTCCGCGTGTTGGGTGCCGCGTTTACTCACGTTAGACCAAAAACGTGTTAGAATGAATATTTCCAACGCTCTTTTGGCGCAGTTTAGGCGAAATAAATCCGAGTTTTGGCGCCGATTAATTACTGTAGATGAAACTTGGATACACCATTATACGCCCGAAACAAAAGTACAGTCCAAACAGTGGACTGCAAAGGGGGAACCGGCTCCAAAAAAAGCAAAAACTGTTTTTTCGGCTGGGAAAGTGATGGCGACTGTTTTTTGGGATAGTCATGGAGTTATTTTAATCGATTATCTTCAAAAAAGAAAAACCATTACAGGAGCATACTATGCATCATTACTTGACAAGCTGAAGGCAGAACTTGCAAAAAAAACGGCCACATTTGCAGAAAAAGAAATCCTGTTTCACCAAGACAACGCACCGTCTCACACCTCAGCGGTTGCCATGGCGAAAATCCACGAATTACGGTTTGAACTGCTCGACCATCCGCCTTACTCACTAGATCTAGCCCCAAGCGACTTCTTTTTGTTCCCTCATCATTGCGCTTGGAGGACAAAGATTTTCGTCAAATGAAGAGGCAATCACCTTCGTGAACAATTATTTTGCAGAGAAAAATGCCGAGTACTATTTGGACGGGTTACAGAGATGGGAGCATCGCTGGGAGAAGTGTGTAGAGTTACAAGGAGACTATGTTGAAAAATAAAAAAAAATTCAGAAAAAATGTCTTGTAGGTCGGAAACTTTTCAGACCACCCTCGTAAACGCAGAAATCACAAATAAATTAAGAACCCTTAGAATGTTTTCATAAAAATCATGTTGTCTGTGAAGGTGATGAAAACAAAATTGTAAATATAAAAAAAACACGCTCTGACCTGTTGGCGTTGGTGTTGCGTAGGTAATTATGTAATTATTCGCAATTTTGGTTTGTATTTCTTAAAAATCAGTAAAAGTGATAGTGAAGAGTTTTTATGTACACATCCAGAAGAAGAATAAATTAATGTTTTCTTAAAGTTTGTACTTATATTTTTCGAGTCAGGAAAGTACTTTACCGTACTAGTATTACTAATCAAGTAAAAATCTAGTTTCCATAGCAAAATTAATAAAGAAAAGCCTACTTTCGAATACGGTGTTAGAAAAAAATAATTGTGTTTTAAGTATGAACAAAATAGTTGAAGAAAATCTTATTATGTAATCACTAATCAAGTTGCTTTTATGTATTAAAAAATTAATTTGACATTTGTTAAAAATTTTTTTAGTGTCAATTATAACATTATTATTTAATGATTATTGTTAATACTTAAGAAAAAGAAACATTTTGGAAATTAGTAAACAGTTTTTTAATTATAATATTAGGTGTTGATAAAAAGTATATATGAATAGATTGTTGATAACTCTTTAATGTCAGTATTTTTATTTACAGAGTTTGGTTCTTTATTGATTTCTATCATTTCAAGAAAATGGCGTTTTTTAAATTGTTTTGAACGTGTAGGATTTGGATAAGAGAGATTATCAACAGCATGTTCTGTTAGAGCACATGATTTCTTTATTTAACCTAATGCCACTTTTTTTTGCCAAGTGTTGAGAAGTTTGATCAATGTGCAACATTTTTTACGGGAAATTTTGTAAACAATATTATATCTTTTTAATAAGAAGAAATAATTATAAGGTCGTTATTGTTAACATTATATAATTTACTATCAGTACTTAGAAAAGATTGTATTGGTAGGTTACAAATAAATTACAATAGTATTCTGTTATAAATAGTTTACGGAGCACTACAATCCTATAGTCATTACAACTCACTCACTTAAATATAATCCGACTTGATGCACTAATAATATACCATTAGATGTGTTCGTTGTACGGAACCTGCTGTTTGCCACGGAATATGAAATAGTTCCTTATTCATCAAATTGTCAAAATCTCTAATGTTGTCAAGCTTTGTTATTAAAGCTGTAACTGAATCGCTTCACATCTATATTCTTTGAATCTGTTCTATAGATTTGCACAAAAAAAAATAATTTTGTTTACAATTGAAAGAGCTGTGAAATTCTGAAACTAGTCATGACTGTATCTGAAGTCAAATTCTTAAAGTAGCAAGAACACGGAGAAGACTGAATCAGAATAAAGATGCAATTATAATAAATGCTTGGTTTTCCAAAAAAAATTAACCAGATACATTATCATCTTTTATAGATCTGCACATAAATAAGAAGACCTATAAAAGAAACTATTACCAAGACAAAAATTAATAATATACAAAAAGACAATGCTGGTCGCATATAAAAAAAGCTTAAATTAAAAACTAAAGCACGACTCTTAGATAATAACAACTTAATGCAAACATAAACATTAAGGAAAAGTATCGATTAATTAATAATTAACTTTTTTTGCACTACACAACACAAGTTTTACATAATGAATTTGAACAAGAGCCCTACTGCTAATTCCTACCATCATGTCAAAGTTTCTTCAGATTTTTTAACTATATCCTGGTAAAGTAGAATCTAAATGTGATTAACTTCTTTATTTACGGCAAAACTCCTTTTTGTTCTTGGTTTATATCAACCAACACCTTTACATTACTGAGTTTAAATTTTCGAACTTCATTAATCTTCGAAACATCGTTCTACAAAGCTCCAAACGATTTCCATGTTACCAATTGTTCCAATTTTCTAAAAACGCCATACGATTTTTTAAAATAAAGTTATAACCACATTTTACCGCAACTTGAAGTAATTTGACATTTGACAATACTCTTTTGTGTCATACTGTAATGACTGTAACCTTCTTATATGCAGGGTGTTTCGGAATTACATGTAACAAATATCAGACATTGGAAGTAACGCGTTACTTGTAATTAATTACATTTTTCAGTAACAGTAGAGGTAATGCGTTACTTTATAAAGACGCAGTAAAGTAATTGTAACTAATTACAAAAAGCGTGTAACGGTAACGACTTCAGGTCGTTACCTTTTGCGTTACTTGAATAGTCGATTTTCAAATTTAGTTTTGATGATGTTCAGAAAATACATGTTTTCATATTGTGTAATTCTAAGAGTTGTACAGTAAGCTTATACAAAGAAAAATTAATTAGAATCAACTTCGATTCTTGATGGGTTCTATAAAAAGTTTTTCTTTATAGAATCAAAGTAACTGACAGTAACGGTAAAGCAACTTAGTTACATATTTGCAGAAACTGTAATGATAACTAGTTACTTTTTAAAACCAAGTAACTGTAATTGTAACTAATTACATTTTTTGATAAGGTAACTGTAACTGTAACTAATTACTTTTTTAAAGTAACTTTCCAATGTCTGACAAATATAAAGGCAATATTCTATAGCAAAAAGTAAGAAAAAAATGCTAATAAACATATCGCATGTACTAAATGTTGAAGTGTCATTTATTGAAATTTAAACATATACTGTCAAAAATAAAGTTTGATTTCTACACTGTATGGCAACAAGGTGAGACTTATGAATTTTGTATCCACGTTTTACATTAAAATTTAATTGCAATCATATTAATTTAATAGGTCATGGGCCGTCGCTATTAATAAATATTGTTCTAAACAATGATATTTATTTATTTTTGATAAGAAGATTTTGGTTTGCCGACTCCGAAATGCAGTAAATGGACTTAAACAATTAGGTCGGACTTGGTATTTAAAACTGGACAATGGACTTAAGAATCTTGGCTTTATTTGTTCCGATTTTGATTAGTGTGTTTATTATAAAGTATATTTAATAATATTGACATTTTAATTATTGCTATTTATGTCGACAATTTACTATTATTCTCTAGTAATACTGTTTTAATTAATTAGATTAAGGAGCAATTGATGTTAAAGTTTGAAATGAAGGATCTAGGGGAATTGCACTAGTGTTTAGGCATTGAGATTGAGCAATTAATCTCAGTCAAACTAATTATATTGAAGATTTGCTAAAGAAATTTAAAATGCATGATTCGAACCTCATCTCTATGCCGTTCAATACCGATCAAAGATTAAGTAAAACTTTAGGTAATAAAAAACGAAGTACAGAACTGAAAACTGAATATCAATGTGCTATTGGTAAATTCCTTTATGCTGCTAAAGGCACACGCCCAGATATCTCATATTCCGTGGGAGTTTTATGTCAAGATTGTGCTGACCCTAGCACAGCTCATTGGACAGCTGCAAAACGTACCATGAGATACCTTCGTGGGACGACCACTTTGAAATTACCGTATGCTTGCAATGGCAATGCTAAGTTCGTTGGTTATTGCGATGCAGACTTTGCTAGGAATCCAGATGATCGTAAATCAACCACTGGATTTGTTTTCATTTTAGTTGAATCCGCAGTTACGAGGCAAAGTAAGAAACAGCCAACTATAGCTTATTCTACTACTGAAGCAGAATAGATGGCGTTATTTCTGGCATCAAAAGAAGCAATTTGGTTGCGAAAATTGTGCAAAAAACTTTGATTATCGTGTTGTGATGAACCAATTAAAATCTTTTGCGATAATAAAAGTTCCGTAGATCTAAGTAAGAATAGTGTTTACCATGCTCGTACTAAGCACATAGATGTACATCATCATTTCGTTCGAGACGCAATCAAACGAAATAAAATTGAAGTTTACCCAGTATGTTGTAGCTGATGTTCTTACCAAAGCTGTTCCCAAAGAAAAAAATGTTTGGTGTTCAAAAGAAATGGGAATTAAGTTTTAATACTTTGTTTGTTCCTTTTAAGATTAGTATTGTAATGTTTTGATTTAGCTTTGGATGTAATGTTTAAATCGGTGAGAGTGTTGAAGTGTCATTCATTGAGATTTAAACATATACTACATGTATAACTGTCAAAAAAATAAAGTTTGATTTCTACACTGTATTGCAACAAGATAAGACTTATGAATTTTGTATCCACGTTTTCCATTAAAGTTTAACTGCGATCGTATTAATTTAATATTAAAATCATTTATTTCAAAAGCTATGCGTAATTAAACACGTTACTGAAAGAAATTCTTATTTAAAGCATCCACTATCTAGCCGGCCATCTTTCGTATGTTTTGTTTTCATTTTTTTCTTTAGTTTTTGTTTATTTGACATCTGCCAATCTGAGTCGTAACCTACTTTCAGTTAGTTCATGTAATGGGTGATACAACAGATTTGTTTACTTTTGATGAATTAATTGATATTATTTTAATTTACAGTGAAGTTCATAAAATTCTACAGCAGCAGTACGCGGATACGCCGAGAAATTCCCAAATCGACGACTATCTAATCGATAAACGTTTGTAAATGTGGAAAGATGACTTCAAGAAAGGGATACGTTGAAGCCACAACAAATTACTGTTGACAGGCAGAAATTTCGATTTATGGTAAGCGTTGAAGAGCAGATTATACACTATGTAGCAGAATCTCCTACAATCAGTACTAGAAGACTATCAAGACGTTGTGATGTTTCAACCACCAGTGCATGGAGAACATTAAGGGAATAGCAGCATGCTTATCATTGCATGCCCGTGCAAGATCTATTGCCGCAAGATTTTCCCAAACGTATGAATTTTTGTCGCTGGTTAATTGCAGTATGTACACGAGACCCACAATTTGTAAATCATATTCTCGTTACAGACGAATCATGTTTTACGAGGAATGTATGAGCAGATAAGAATCCACATTCAGTTGTTACTACTCATTATCAACACACATTTTCGTTAAATGTTTGGTTGCGTGTTTTTGGTGAGGATTTAATTGAACCGTATTTTTTACTTGCAAGATTTTCTGCCATAGAGTATTTACATTTTCTTGAAAACAGCTTAGGAGAACTCCGAAGAACACTTGTACAACACACACAATGGCAGATGGGTTGATCATAATGGCCATGTCTTGTAGTCACCTCGGTCACCAGACCTTACGCCTATGAACTACTTTGTGTGGGGGTCATATTAAAGCGATTGTTTACTCATCACCCATCAATACCTTAAATGAATTAAGAAATCAGATCTTGCAGGCTGCTACAACTCTTAAAGAACATCCTACTATAACAGACAAGCTTTGGATTCTTGGATTCACCGTGCTGAAGAATTTCTTTTAATAACGTATATAATAGTATAAACGTTTCTATACCTTTTACATCATTGCTTCTTGGAAAAGATAATGAAATAACGAAATAATTGATCAACAGGGCATTTAAATTAGATGCAATAAATCAAGAAAGGGTTATGTTTTAGCCATCTTGGATTAAGCATTTATCGAATCTTACTTGTGTTGTGTTGGTGGCAAGACGAAGATTAGTAATTCAGGGGCAAAACATACCATGAACACCGAATAAACTGCCTGTTGGCTAACTCGCCAGGTTGAAGACAGGATAGTTCGGCGGTACGCTCCGTAGTCAACTTACTCTTAAATGACAACGTAGGGAAATGAGTCGAAATTAATTACGATAATCGTTTGTCTCTAAATGGTAAGACTTTGTAAGTTTGGTAAGCTCATGGAACTCGTGTTACAAAATAAGTCTTAACTTATGTTGTCAATGTATCTGCTAATCCGTGAATGTATTAAACTTCTTAGCTCCCTGAGGACATTCAATACATAATTTAATTCGATACGGGTACAATTGTTTCAACACAGATTTCCAAGGCACTGTGAATTTGATGGCTGACCGTCCAGAATCTTGACTAAATTAATCAATAACCAGAGAGTTACCTCAAGAGTTCAATATAAATTTCTCAGCTTTATATGAGCTGAATAAACTATAATTAAATCAATACGGTAACTTTAGATACGGCCTATAAACGTGATTCCGTAGACAAATATTCTGAAGCTCGATTGAGTACTGGTACGACAGGTTATGATAACATAATCCGTGACTCAAACTTAATAAGATTTGATTATAATAAAGTCAATGATAGACGATAAGCATCCGCAATACCAGGGAAGTAGGGTAGAAAATTGTTTGGAACTCGTTGTGGCAAAATTCAAATAGCAAAAGCTGCACTTGGAAATCTACACCTCGAGGTAGGTTCCCACAGTAAACAACTATTCAGTGCTCAATACTCAGTACTCTATAACGTAGACACGTGATTATGGCGGCAGTAGATATTGCCTGTGTTGGTAACGGTATAATTGGTGGAATATTTTTTCGGAGTAATAAATTTCTTCTAGTTAGAACTCGATTTGTTATTTAGCCGTTAGCTGTAATAACAACAATGCATCATATAGTTTTTGCTCTTCGGCACTGGTAATGTACCTCCCACGGCAGAACTGCTGTACGGTATTTCCCAGTCAAGATCAGAAGCCCTTTAGAAATGTTTTAGGAGTCAGATTTTATTGATGAAAATTATTGACCAGCGTTGCTGGTGCGATACTGCATTGGTCTCTGGGTAATTGTATCCAGCATCATAAAAGAAACGCCTGAAAAGGTAGATATAAACGTGAAAATGCAATAAAGTATTGTCTGAGGCTACAAAGTAATTACTTCCTAGCAACAAGCTACACAAGTATATGTATTTCAAGCCAGTTTAGGTAGAGTATATAGCAGAGCACAAGAGCGGATAGAAAGCAAAAATATGAAGCGGTACTATAAATTTAATTATTTTTCATTGCTGGTTAAGTCAATTAGGCAGGGTAGTTATTACAAAAACAAAATGAAAATTCTAATTCAAGATATGTTTTTCATGGACGCATACTAAACAAAAAGAGGATACTGACTCTGAAGTTTTGCAATGGATAGCAAATTTAGCACTGATAAACCTATAATATACATTCTACCGGGACATCGAATATCTTCAGAAGCCACGTGACCACTAATTTAAAAGTGGCGCGAAATTTTATTTTTCAACGTTGGTCACACTAGGGAGTAATGTCCTTAGGAGTACATTTCTAACCTAAAATTACATCGGCGTGTGTACGTTCTGTGATTTCTTCTTGTCTCTTTGTTTTAAGTTTTTTTTTTACAGTTTATCTAGTTCAAATTAAAGATCAGACTAAATCTGCTTTTTGTGAGTTAATCGAGGTAAGTTCGATTTAACGCATTCAAAGTGAGATAATAAATTTTAAATCTTTTAAGTTTTTAAGTAGTATCATCATATATCCAATACCATGCCACTGGAAAATTACATTATATTTATCATAACAAAGTTGTTAATAGTGCAAGATGTGTTGCCTAACCAACAATAAATTTTGTGGTCACGTGGCTTCCGGAAATATTCGATGTCTCTGTATATTTAATACTGATGTTTATTTTTGTGTGATGCCTTGTATTGGTCTATTAACAGTTTAAAAAATACAGTTTTCCAAACAGCTATAGTTTCAATATAATAGAGGTTTGGAATATAATAAATAAATAAATAAATAAAGTAACAATAACAATAATATAATTTTCAGAAAAGTTACATTAGCAGAATGGCTGCCCTAGAGATTCTATGACAAACTAGAGTAAATTAACACGGGTTTATTAACTGAGCACCTCACCATTGTTCTGCGATATAAGTGTAATAGTAACTAATACAATAGTTCTAGATAATTGGAAAATTAGACTGAGGTCTCGTTAACGCAGTCTTGATAGTATCATACAAAAAAAATAAGATTTATAAGAACTTTGATAAAATAGCGAGAAAAGATAGGGAACACTGAAAATAGTAAGGAAGCAACATTTCGTTTATTTGTATTGATTTACACTGCAAATTTCGTAGACAGAACTGACCTCTATTATTTTGTGTAGAATCAAACTAGTTCAAAATATTCTTTTGGCTCTTGAAACTTTGCAGAATGAAACTAAAGTTGAATTATTTGAACATATAAATTATACTGCATATGTATATCTTTTATATCTCCTTGTGTTTTTATCATATCGAATTTCTTTTAATTTTGTTTAAAGAAATTCAGAAATGGTATCAGTAAACAGCAACACGCTCGACGAAATTATGCTGAAGTATGCTGACCCAACGAATGCAATGAGTAGAAAGAAGTTGAAGAAATGGTTATAGCAATAAATTGACTCGGGTGTGTTACGTCGTTGTCAAAATTTGTATTAGATCTTTATAATAATTCTTTACTAATCTAATCTATTACCTCAAGTTATTTATTATTTGTTTTAATTTAAAATCAGATATTTTCAAAAAAGAAAACCTTTTATCGAAATAAAAGTAGAGTTTCTTGTGAAAATTTATAAATACACTATCGGCTCAAAGCAGTCAAGATAAATGTTCTAAATGGATTTCGAAAATGACATAAGAGTAATCTCTTTAGATCTGTTGGAGGTTAAATGCAAATTCAGGCAACAAAATGTCGATATTTGCAAATTTAAGTAACAATGAAAAAACGCATAAGTTAAAACTGCAAATATTCTACTTCTCTGATTTTGTATTAAGTTTTTCTATGCACAAATATATTTTAAATTCTCATTGGAAGTTTTTTCCAATTAAATTTGCTCGCTGCTTTTTTATTATGTAGGTAACTTAAAATATAAAAAGATGAAAATGAAAGCATCCTAGCTGAATGCACAATAAAGCTTTTTAATAATATTCTTCAGCTGTTTACTGTTGGTATTGAGAAGATAAAATTGACGTGTTTTATAGAAATAATATTGATAAGGTGATCATAACTCGCAATGCTATCCTGCTTTATAAAATGAAAATTGAATAATCCTAAAATCTGTTATAATAGAAACTTGATATTCTCTTTTTAAGGCAAAATTAAATTGTGTGTGATATTTATTATTGATTTGTTTATTTTTAGATCTAAAAGCTTTTTAAAACGAAATTAAGTCGTCAGATCTGATTAACGGCTTTAATTTATAAATTACGTATTATCCAGCTTACTGAACCGTCGAGTTCACAGCTTAAAACTCAACTTTCAGTTACTCAAAAATTAATTGCAAACAACGTATTGACGAGTTTTACAGTAATTTATTTAAATCACAGTCGAATTGTATTAATTACAATTTTAGCACACTGATTAATTGGGGAATTATACTGAAAGTGAGGGTTTAGTGTAGGCTTGGTGTAACGAACAATGAATAATCAATTTTAACCGGAAATTATTCCGAAGCTTTCTCACACTTTACGTCATGTGTGTACTTGAATTAGAGATAATTGTTTAAGTTTAATTATTATTTTGCTTATCTTTTTGTCTTTGTTACGAAAATATAATTATTCTTGTGTCAAGTAATATCCAACCTTTTGAACTCGTTCCTTCTTGGTTTTTTCCATTTACCAAGATTATTCTAAAAGAAAGAATTATCGAGTACAACTTTATTATAGTACATAATAACCGTAGTAGTAAACAAATAAAACTGTTTTATTTATATTTAATTGAATGAGCGCATTTTCTTTCAATATAATCAGGAATTTCTACTATACAATAACGTTATAGCCTAATAAAACCGTAAAATTAATATAACAAAAACATTGTATATGGCGTTTATTAATTATGCGATCAATATCATGTGACGTACTTTGTGTATAGAATACAGTACACATACCCAGAAACACAAAGGATTCTTACTCGAAATTTAAAACACTTTTACCAATAATAAAGTTTTCGGACTGGTAATAAAATAGGTTTTCCCAGTGGGTGGATATATCACTCTAGTTGCACCTTATGTTACTTTATTTTATAAATTTAATTTATAAAACTGCCAGGGGGAGAATACATAAATTTTAATGTTCTTTCAAAAGTTTTACCAATAATATTTTATCCTTAAATATACCGGGCTTTTCGTAAAGATAAATCTGTGTTACATACTTTTAAATGGATTATTTCTAATTACATTGGAACATCTAGAAAATGAGTACTCTTTGAGAGTTTTTACTTATTAAAGTAGCAACATCAGTTATTTTTTTCAGACATTGTAGTTTTTTTTATTCTTTCCAAAAATAATGATTCTAACCACAGCAGAAATATTAGATGGAAAAAGAAGTTGGACTTCTATGCAAATTTGTCGTCTTTCGGATGAGTCTCTGTGAGTCTGTTCGATTATTTCTAAAGCTTTTATTGAATACTATCTGCCCGCCCCGGCTTCGCACGGGTGGAGTACCTAATGAAAAAAATAAGACAATTTTCCATTTCGAAATTAAATTACGATTAAAATAAAAGAAAAATCTTAAGAATTTATATACTTTATTGTAAAGCTTTGTAATAAACCACATTTTTAGTTTTTCCATTTGGACAGTACAAAAAGAGCGCCGATTGTTTGCCGACTCTCGAATGAGTATTACGCCATAACAAAAAAAAAAAAGAAAGAGACATTAGCTAATTAAAGTGTATCCGAATGTTGAAGTGTTGCAAGTTTCATAATTTGAATTACCTACACATTTTATGTTTTATTCAAATTCTTCTTTGATTCGGTACTTTAGAAGAATGTATTCGGAAAAATATGTAATGTACGACTTGTTTTGTGACTAAAGATCACAATAAATAAACACGTAGTATGATTTTTGTATTATTCAAAAGGAGTTTTTGACCATTACATTTTTCAAATTACCTCAAAGTTAGGGAAAACTTCCTTACATACACTTCGACACATTCGCCACCCTGCCGGCGGCGCCATCTATTGTATACTTCGGGAACCACTCGAAATGACGTAAAGAGAAAAAATGTTTTTTTACGTCTTTTCGTACATTTTTCTGGAAATTTTCTTTTATACAAACCTTCTCCTGATAACAACAAACACAACAAAAAAAGAATTATCCAATTTGGTTCAGTCGTTGTGAAGTGATACGCCTTCATACATTTTTGCGATTCATTTATATTTATGTAGATCATGCCAAGACTATTTCCTTTATAATCAGTAATCAATTCCTAACTCTTCACGACTGGTTAGACATCGTAAATAAAATATCAATCTTTGATTTGCCATGGAGCAGAAATGTATCAAGTGGAGTATTTTTGGCATGGAATACAATCAGACAACAGTGAACAATATTCTGTGAAAACTGTAAATGGAAGATGAGTAAATCAAAGGGTGACTGTTAAAAGATCATATTCCAGTCAAGTAGACTTATTTAAATCAACTAACATACAAGCATTTTGCATACTAGCAAAAAGATATCAAAATTTGAGAATGGATAGATATTACTCTCTTTGTAAGAATTCAGTCAGTTTTGGTCAAGAGTGGGTATTTATACTTCTAAAGAACTTGTTAGCAAACATAAACAATCCGTCTAAAATATTGTCACATTACCTACAAGTTTTTGTAGTGAAATTATTAGGGAAGGTAATATTTCAATATTTAAGTCGTAGATACTTATGTGGATAATAAAGTTAAGATCAATATCCCTTTATTTAATGTTGCAATTACCTCCTCTTTTACTAATACTTCTAACTTAAGTGTTCTTTTTTATTGAAAACAGATACATAGACATTTTACCTTTTATTTCCTAATAATAAGAAAAACATCAATTTCTTTAAACTAAGTAATTAACAATAAAGCCATTAAAGAAGTTAATTTAGTGCCATCACACCTTTTCTTCTAATTTCTTTTTAAATTCCGAGTCGATTCTTTTTTTAGCTCTTACAATTTTAGATAAAATATAAAAAGATCCTCCATTTGATCTTTGATTTGCTTTAAATAGATAGTTATATCGCTTTTTAACTTCCTCTGTTTCTAACTTGTTCACATCTAGAATTTGCATTGCTTCATCTAGGGTTATATCCAACTTTGTTGTATTTGTTCCACCTTCCAAGAATTTATCGCTGTATCTTATGTGAGCCGCCTGTTGACTTATTTCTATTTCCTCTAAAATGGCTTTTTGAAATGCTCTGCATAGGATCTGGGAACCAACAACTATAATGCGAATCAATGGTTTTATTAAACCATGCCTTGTCATATTTGTTTATTATATACATAAACACAAATTCGAATTAATTTAAATTAAAGTACTGTTTAACATTTTAAACATTTTCAAAAACCATAATATGTTGATATTCACTGGAATTTGCATGGCATTTCAATTTACGCAAATGTCAAAGTTAGTAACTTTGGCTAACTTGATTTTTAAAGGGAATATTCGATTTTGGACGTATGACGTCACTGACTATTTTCAAACAATAGACAAATGAATGAATAAAAGTTGTTATTTTAAAAAAAATAAATACATTGAACTGCTTAAAAGAGAATCTAATGCTGCGCAATTTAATGCAGTGCTGTTCGGGTCAGAAAAAACTAATTCTTATCGTCATTTTCCTATAGGGCATCTTAAGTTTACTCCGAAAGAAGGGGAAAAGCTCGATCTACTACAATTAAGAAAAATCTAAATGAATCAAGCGATTAAGGTTATCTTTAGCTTTTCCTTAATTATATTTCCTAACTGGTCAATTTAAGTACTCTTTTAAACGGACCTTTTTTTGTAGGTTTATTATGTCAAGCTTGAAACGATTTGTCATGTGATGTAAGGTCTATTGTTTTAGCAAGCACTAAAACAGTAAAAGAGAATCCGATTTCTGTCTAAAGATCTAGAAAAATATCGTCAACATTAGATAGACAATCTGTAACTTTCATTCGCCCTTTTTCTTGCGTGCTATTGTTGCAAGGTACTTAGTAGATGAGTAAATAATTTTAGATAAGTATTTTACGTTTTGTTCATCTCGAATCATAAATCGATGTTATAATAAACATTTACAAATAAACAAATCAATTAATACATTGAAGGACCATTGCGCAATTTTAGAAGTGCTTACATGCAAACTTTGTAAATACTTCACCTCTGTGGTATCTTCCTCTTTCACTTGCAATTGTGAAAATTTAAAAAATAAAAAATATCTTACAAATAAATACATCATAAATAATCGATCTTTTAATTCATGAAAAAATATATTTAGTTAGTCTTTTAATTATTATTTATACCATATTGCAAGATTTTATAGGTGAGTGCGTATATGTGTCACTACAAGGAACATCGAACTATCTGTTTGCTCTGTAACATGAGATTATTCAGTACACAGCATTATAGTTCATTAACCGCCGACCCTTATTATAGCTTATTTTGCAACACATCATTTATAATTTTCATTATCATTAACTTCTCTGTATAATTATGGAAAAAACTTATAATTAAATAAATGAGGTCAATTATTTTTAAAACTATGTTTTTAGAATATTTGTGTGCAATTGATTTTTACATAAAATAAATTTTAAAAGAAAACTTTTCCATGTTTATGCGTATCATGGGAACATACCTATCTTTTGACAAAACCCAAACAGTTTTTATTAGATGTTTTGTTCGTTTTGGAACTGTTTAGCAGGGGATTTCACTAATGATACTATTAAATGTCTGCTACACTTACACATGCTTTCCGCAAGAACGATTCAAGCTCCCGGTGTCCTTGACTATTACCTACATTTACTTCAACACTTAAATTAATAGTTTGGATTTTTTATTAGCACCTACTAAGCTTGTTTTAGATTACACATGTCTGAAAGACAGCCTATCGATCTTTTGTTTTTCCGTGGCTTTTCCATATAACATAAATGACTTTTAAATGTGGTATGTTACTATTCTGTCATACTTGGAATTGTATCCTTGAACCTATAGTGTCATAACCTTCCTATGTATGACCTTAATGACTAGCGTAACCTACACCTCTAGAATTCCAGTAAAAGAGAGTAATTAGTCATAGAAAAGAAGTTGTTCAAAAACAAAAATATTGACTAGCATGGTTATAAAAACGCAACAGAAAGAAAGCATCAAATAACTGAAAAATGATACTTGAAAAATTGTTTACCATCGGATGTCAACGAGCTGACAAGACATTTGGCGAAAGACTACATTACAGTTTTATTATACACAGCCTTCCCACATGATTTGGGACAATTGTTACAGAAAATATCAAAAAGTTTAGCAAGAAATCCAATTACAATATTCAAGAACTTATGTGGGAATTTTTAGAAGTTCGTTTTGAAAACCGACGCGACGCTTAATATGAGATGGGTATACATCTATACCTTTTTAAACTTTTTTTGGTTAGGTTCGGCATTTAGACAAAAATTATTTCCAAATGCTCGATAAGAATAATTTGTGTAATTACAGAAAAAAATTGGAAAAGGCAAGAGAATGACATGCGTCTCTTACAACTGAAAACCAGTCGTCGATGGTCAAAAAACTGAAAGCTTAGAATGGATCTTTTGCATAACAGATGCTTACAGCATTACATCAAAAAGGAAGGTTTTTGCACCAGCTTTATAGTTGGAAATACGTACATCTGCAACTTGTACTCTCCGCTTTATCTATTTTCACTAGTAAGTCATCAATTATTTAAGAAACAATAACAGTTAAGACATATCTAAAGATAATAGAATGTATATACACATTTTAGGTACAACTTCAGTTTGAAAGATTAAAACTAAATGAATCTCGAAAAATAAAGTTTTTACAAACTCTATAAAAACTAGACTTGTGTTATATTACATTTTTCTTGTAGACAGTGAAAGTGTCTAAGATGATTTACAGGAAGGAGTTAGAAATGTGCTCGGAAACATTACAACAAAGATGGGACTGAAACAAACGCGTAAAAGGAAGATAAATTTAGACTGCTCGTAGAAGTTTGTAAATGTGTATTAAGGGAAAGATCAAAGAGGACAAGGATAGACTTTGTATCTTTAAAGTGTATATAACTTATGGACTTTAAATAAATGATTTACAGTTGTTTTATCATTGATCAAAACTATTACAGTAAGGAACCTCATTGTAATAATATATTCATGCTGACGTCGATGTCAAGCATTAATGTAGTACGTTTTTACATTTCATTTGTATTTATAGTATTAGCTACTATAAACTAGAATATTCAACCAAGATCCGATACTTAACATGGCCGACTGATTTATTCAATTTTTCTTATATTGAATTCTCAATGTTGTGGATACGCTGAGCAAACGATAAAATTCTTGAACACATCTTAAGACCGTAACGCGTGTAAGAAAATCCATTTGTCATTTCTTATAAAGGAATATTTTATTATCCATAAGAAAAAGACAAACAAAATCAATCTTGTAAAATTAATTATTATACTTAGATTTTATGTTATCTTTTGTTTAATTCAATAGAATTTTAGATAATTATAATTCAGCAACCACGATATTTTTAATAAAATCTTATCTTTCAATTTGCACAGAAACCTACTTGTCAAACTCCAAATAGGTCAACAATATAATATTTCAAAAAAAAGTTGTTTAAAGTTTAAAATAGTAAATTTTAAAAATATAGAAAGAAAACTAATGACACAGAAGTTTATTATGTAATTTTTAAAATGGTAATTGTATGAAACGGGTAGTCTATTAACAAGTGAGGAAATTAAACAGGGGTGAATACTTATAAACCGGGACGGCGAGAAGAATTAGAATTAATTTTGTCTTTGTTGAGAAAGTTATAAGAACTTCAAGATGAATTAATAAATGTACTAAATTCTCTATTTTACCACTTTTAGATATCTATTTCATCAGTCTGCAGGAACATACACGCTATAATGTAGTATCAGTTAATTTCACACATATACATGCTATGTGTACGAGGTATGTGAGAAAAGTAATGAGACTGATTTCATACTAACCAAAGTTTGTATTTTTTTCAAACAATGTTATCCCCTTCAAAGTAGTTCCCTTGGGCAGCTATACACCGGCGGAGGCGTTGTTCCCACTCTTGGTAGCAGCGCTGGAAGTCTTCAACTGGTATGGCTTTTAACTGGTCGGTCACAGTCTTTTGAATGTTCTCCAGAGTTCTAAAATGACGTCCTTTTAGGACATGTTTCAATTTCGGGAAAAGGAAAAGGTCACAAGGACTCAAATCAGGTGAATAGGGGGGATGAGGAACAACAGTAATGCGTTTTGAGGTCAAAAATTCACTGATGGAAATTGCTGTGTGACACGGAGCATTGTCATGATGTCTGTCAAAATTTGATGCACGGTGAAAGTGTTTAAATTTAACTGTTCACTCATCATCCTTATTGTTAAACGACGGTCTGATCTCACAAGAGCCCTCACACGTTCAACGTTTTCGTCAGTTCTTGAAGTTGAAGGTCTCCCTGAGGGAGGTTCATCTTCAACGTGTTCTCGGCCGTCCAAAAATGATTTGTGCCAGCGGAAAACTTCTGCTCTTGATAAGCACTGTTCCCCATAGACCTGTTTCAACTTTTCAAAAGTCACACTCGCGGATTCACCAAGTTTAACACAAAACTTTATTGCACAACGTTGCTCTAAATTCCAATGCTCCATTTCTGTAACACACAACAAAAACACAACTTCACTGATGGCGCTGTCAAAAATAATGTGTTAGCTGTACGGAGTTGTAACTCGGACTGAGGAAGTGGAAGCGATAAACAAACCGGTTTAGCACAGGCCGGTAGACACAACGTTGCC
Source organism: Ignelater luminosus (assembly GCA_011009095.1). NCBI lineage: Eukaryota > Metazoa > Arthropoda > Insecta > Coleoptera > Elateridae > Ignelater > Ignelater luminosus. The sequence goes on from VTPC01001058.1 coordinate 73,510, forward strand.
AGATCTCCCGCAGTGCTGTTGGTCTCATTACTTTTCTCACACACCTCGTATGTGAATGCAGCAAAATAATTTAAGAAAAAAATCTTTCTTAGCGTCAACCGTTCCAATTCAAAAACTATAATTAACCTTTCAATGGTCAACGTTGTTAATTGTTTTAAAACATGAGTTTAACAATAAAACTAATCAAAACTCTTCTAGAGACTACAAACACTTCGCACCTGAAGAGCACTTAATTGATCGTTCGGGAAGGGTTTCCGACATATGCTAAGTTTAAACCTTGATTTTTCAAAGACAAAAGAATTAGTTCTTTTTAGATATTCTATGCAATAATTATTATCAAACACAACACGCGGAGTTACTTTGGAAAATATTGGATTACAGCTCCATTTGAAGTAAGATAGTACATAGTAGTTACTATTCCATGTTAACAACATTTTTGTATTAGCTTGATAATTTATCATTTTCTTTGTTACATAATACGTATGTTCTAATCATATGTTAGATAAACTGTCAGTATTAGCTAGGCCCTGTATTATTTTCTTTTGCTTTGAGGTTTGATATCCTTGTTTGATTAGAGCAGAATCTATTAATGTGAATTTGAGTATTTTATACATTACACACAATTCTTAATACAATGTAACTTCATAAAAATTACGATACCTTTTGCCCATTAACCAAAGCAGCTTATTGTCAGATCTTCCCTGTTACAAGTCTTGGTGCCCAACGTGATAAGACCCTTAACAGAATATCATTATAATTCTATTTTAAAAAGTTGGTTTTATAAATCGGCAAATGATACCGCTGGCGTCGTAGATCTTCTGGACGATCGGCAGCAAACATAAATTTCTTCGCTTCGTGGACACCTGCACTATTTGGCCAAATTATTAACTATAACCGAAGTCACATATGAAAAAGCTTCCAAAGCATTGCAAAGCCTACGTTCGTGCATTGCGTTTGGCCCGCGTAAATTTGAAATTCGGAATAAAGTTCATGTTGAAAACATTAGCTTTTGCGTAAAATTATTTAAAGATGTAAAAGATCTCAGCCAAGTCAAAAAATAGGAATCGAATAACTGTTTTTCTTAAGTAACTTTGATTATACTTTTTTTACAGTTACATTAAAAGCAGAATAATAAACAGCATTTTGCTTTTTTGACAACAGACAAAAATATAAGAATTATGCAGGCATTGATCATCGTACCCCCAGACGATTATTTCGTCTTTGTTATGGACTCATCAGTAGAGGATAACGAAGATTAATGCTTGCACACTTCATGCTGGGTTGTATATAAACCCACTATAAAGAAAGTTAAGTCATTCTTGGCCATTTTCATTACTGCATGTTATTTATAGCGTGCATTTGTTTTTTATATTGCTTCAACTATAAATAAAAAAGCGAGGGCTAGCATAAAGACCCTCTACGCCTGTTTTCGGAGTTCATAGGAAGCGCTTTTTTAAAGTTTACACAAAAGTGGTTCATATGCACCCATCAGTCTTGTCCATTTCCTTTTCTCTTCGTTATTATTTTAAGAACTATCACAGCTAAATTGACTTCTAGACTTAATGGCCATTCGCATTAAATATTATACGATGATGGTGAATTTGGCAGAAATATCTAAGAATCCCTATTTTTAAGGAATGTTACATGTTACGTTTACATCAATTTTAAAATTCAACGAAAGGAATGAGCAAACTTAACTTGGATTTATCAGCGGAAACTAACTTGAAAGCAAGAATTTAACCAGAAAATTTAGTTATGATGAGCTGTAAGGCATATAAACATGTTTTATCGTTGTACGTGCCAATTCGGTCAATTCGGCCCTAGGTGTCCACCCTTGTTCTAGAATCAGTCCTGCATTTACTGCTTTTATAAAAGTATCAGTGTTAGAAATCCTATTATATTGGATTTTATATTAGATGAAACTTATACGATCGATATTTCTATTATTCATTTGGCAATACTATTAAGTTTAAATTCATTACACAAACCACTTATCAATGATTTCGTTTTATTTCATGCATGTTAAATTTTTCATTCTATATCATCCAAAACGTTCTACTACGTGATGTATAGAATAGTTTGAATGAAAGATTTAGGGATTTTTCAAATTAAATTTTCAACTCTTTATCAAACAGGAACAAAAATCTCTCTATTAATATTATCCGTTTTATTCGGAAAATGTATATCCGACTTGTGCTTCTTTTATTGATTTAACATTCATTACATCCTCCATTTGAAGCGCGCGACTTGAAAATTACATACAAAATCAATCGTATGTCAGTATTAAAAGACAAAATTTTGACAAGCAATTTGAGCTTCCATTGAAAGGTTTTATTTAAAATTCTTTTTGACTTTCAATTCTGCTTGGTTTCCTTTTTTTTTTTTCTTTGAATACACAATATGCATTTGTCATATCATAATGCTCGTAAAGTTTCGAACGTTTCAAATGATGCGTAATCTAATGAATAACGTATTTGAATTTTAAGGTAATTTGCATAAATTAGTGTAGCTTTTCATCATTTTGCATAAAATAACAATGAATGCTTATTTTAAACTATTTGTAAGTCTTCAATAGTAAATCCCTTTTAATATAAAATAAACCAACAACATTCTGTTAATGCTTAAAACCATAAAATGTAATTTACAAAAATTGTTTTCATTAACGCAGACCGTTCCCTGGAGAGTTTAAGCAGAAAATTATAATAGAATAAACCAAATAAAATTCATGGATTACATACAAGTATATAATTCTAGTTCTGTTTTGTATTGATTTCATTTTGTAGTGGTTTTAGTACGATGCGGTTATGTCTAGCTCTCATTTAGGTGGAAAATGTCGGCTGGTGAGACTCTATTTTGAAGCACGAATTCATCTCGCAATTTCGGCTAGACACTCGCAAATTTGCTATGTGATAAATTCTAAAAATAATTTAATCATTCACTTATGTATATATTTAAGAGACAAGTTTTATCAGTGTTTGATTATTATATTATTTATAAAGTCATAGAATCATTGCATAACACACAACGCTTTATTTCAGTCACTGTAAACTATTTAGAATTAATAATATGATAAGAGTAGTTTTAAACAGATGATGAATTAAACAATGTAAGATAATCATAATTTTAAAGCAAGCGGATAAATTGTTTTTTTTCTAAAAAAGAGAGCACACTCTGATTAATAAATCGAACTTAAAGTAATACTTTATAGAAAAACAATGCAACACTAAAAACAATAGATTGTGAAACCAATTTTTGAAATTTGTAAAAGCTTTTCACTTACATATTTTTAAAAATATTTTTTCTTCAGAACTCTTCAGCTTGTCACCGATTTTACTATACGTCAGTTTGTTAGATTTCCATATTTTATTTAAAAACCTCCAGCAGTCTACTAGGGAATTTTGGAGCTTTCCTCTCTCTTGGGAAATATTTCACATCCTTGAAGAATCTTAACACATTCTCATTTTTAGTAATCACACACTGTTTTGTTTTCTTGGCAAAATCTAGTTTGTCCTTGTTTTCCAACCCAAATAATTCATATTCAAGGATAAGAGAGGAAAACATGTGTTGTCACTAAAAAATTATTTATTTTCTAAATTAAAAAACACTAGTATTTGGATTTTCTTCATTCATTTTTATTGAGTTTTACATACCCTCCATTGATTTTCCTTGGTTGCTTAAATTATCAGTGTTTTTAATTTATTATGTATGGCAAAATTCGAATCTTGTGAGTTCACATTTAAGAAATAATTGCAATAAAGCAGAAAATAGTTATATGTAATAAAAACTCATCTTCTTATTTTTTTTAATGTTCTTTTGGTATTTTAAGTAATATTTCTAAAATCGTAAATGGCCTTTGAAAGATAAAAGATTTGTTTTACACAAACCCAAACACTGTTGGTATGCCTACGTACATTGCTTTGATGAGGGAATGTATATGTGTAAAAGGGTTTTTTAAAACTTTCGCACAGAAAAGAGCTTTTATGAAAGAATGTGAAACTACCCTTTCTGCATTGCCTAAACCTCCCGGTAGCACTTTAGTTTTTCAGTCATCAAAATAGGAAAGACCGAATCGGTTTTGGTTTACTATAAACTATCATTTTTAATCGCATCTTAAAAATTGAAAGTTTAAAATTTGAACCTTATAATTTATTAAAATAATCAATTTTTTAAGTTATGCTTAGTAAAACGTAAGGGTTAGCTTAAAACTTATAATTTTTTCACTATAGCTATCTTGCAAGTCTTAGGAGATACAAAGTTTAATGTAGCCTATATAGAAGAATTAACTCCTCTTTAGCCTGGTGGAGTATATTGTGGTGGAATATGATGCGTTCAGGAATGTGATTTGCCGTTGTGGTGGAGGTGACGATGGCTGTTGATGTTAAAAATGGTATCCGGAGGATGTCCTGGTGGTGTTGTGAGTTATGATTGTTAGTTGATTGGTTTATTGAAGGTAATGAGAGGATGATGTGTAGGTAGGTAAAAGGACAGTTTGTTTCAGAACCACAACCCCCGCAGCTTACGCTGCAGAGAATCTGAGGGTTGGATGAAAGATGAGATAATAAATTGAAGATGAGCACGATGACGGACGGGAAGAGAATTTCCGGGAGCTTTGATTGGAGCCCTAAGAAACCTCAAGCTAGAAACTTAGATGGTATAAAGGAAAGGTTGGTCACTGTTCACAGACCCAAAGTGATCAAATCAAAAAATTCTTCGAAATTGGAGGCAAGTGTAGGAGCCGGCTCTTTGTCCCCCGAAAACGTAGTTTGCCTGGGTGTTGGTATTGGGCGGCAGTGGCGGCACTCTACCTCACTGTTGGTGACGTTGTTTCCATACTTTTCTCCATCGGTACACTACACGCGCTCACTGGACCCCGGGTCGACCACCTCGCTTTGCACTCGACAACGGAATGCTTTTAGAAGTTCGGTTACTTCTTACAAAAAGAAAGAGTTGGAAGTTTTTACATTTTAGCTAGCCTAGTCCTCGCAGAAACAATGAACTGCCTACAAACCAAATCGGATGCGAAAGGGCTTCAAACTATGTACGCAGGTTGACTAAACAAGTCTCTAGCTCTTAAGGCACCAAATTAGCGCGGCAACCTGAAGGCACAGTGCAAAAAAAAGTATTACTTAATATTCCTACAGAAAAGTATTTTAGTTTCCGTTCCCAAAACACTTAAATACCAATTTTAACTGCATAAAGGAAATTAATTTTTATTACCTTAGAATTGATCGGGTTCAGTTACAGATTTATAGGCACACAGATTCATTTATTCAAAATACAAACAAAATAAATGATCAAAAGAGTAATCACGAGAAAGGACTCTGGTAAAGATGCCATTCGTCGGGAAGGATGTAAAGCAACGAATACCTCCGAGTTTAATTAAATTCTAGTAGTAGGAGATGAAATGGCCATTGGTTGTTGAAGCCACGAGGTCCATAGAAACCGAGATCCAAAGTCTCATCTGCAAAACAACTACAACAACAAAAAGGTGATCATTACACTATGTAGGATGTTAAAATATGATCGCGAATTTGTAAATCAAATAGCAAATCAGTTTAAAGAATAATGGTTGAAGAATTTGTGGTTCAATTGCATATAATTTCATGTTCCCAACACCTGGAGATCAGGTGGCAGGAGGCAGATTCTGTAACTCACAACGACATAAGTACGTCTGGTTCATAAACCTCTAAACTTATTCTGTAACTCAACTGCTATCGTCAACAAACTACATTGCTGTTCAACTTCGATTGTTCACCAACGACAGCGATTTGGTTAATGTTGTTTAACCTTCTTGGTGCCCTGTCTCTTAAACCCAATATTTTTATTTGTCATTTTTTATTTTTAGTTTATTAAGACAGATAATAATAACTATTTACACACAGTTTCGAAGAATTAAAGAGGAGGAAAACTAAGAAATAAATTAAAATTAATGAAAATGTAATAGTTATTGTAATTTCATTGGCGAATCAATTTATTGGACAAGTTTATGTCAATAAGACTCATCTTTTTCCGATCATAATTGACCAAGTTAAAAATTTTTTAGGGGAGCATCTCGGCGAGGCATGGAGAACAGTGCGAAATTAATGGAATCGAGTCGGGTTTTCTCGAGTAGAACTCCCAGAACATAGAGCTCGAATATTATGTTGATCAGATTATGCGAACGGTTTTGGTGAGGGTTGCAAAATTTGCAGATTCCCCAAACGGTTTTTTAGGGACTTCGAAATTTCTTGGTTTTCCAACGGACTTTCTCTCCTATCCCACCATAGTGCTTGCAAAGCTGCATTGATCAGCAAAAACCAGACTCCTGTAACCCTTCCAGTTTCAGAATTAGGAACCTTTCTAGGTTCGACTTGGCGCGTCCTTTAGCGACCAAACCGTAAGAAGTGCAAAATCGAGTTATTCCGATTTTTTTGTTTTCAAAAAGTGCAAAATTTCCAACATTGCCCCCTCCCTCTTGTTCTCCTCCTATTGGGTGATTAATCAAAAGTCGCTAGGAGCGCAACTAAAATATGTACATTATTTGATTCTTATGGTGAATAGATTATACAGGGTGTTTGGTTCACCGCCGTATATCCAAAAAGTGGTGGTAGAAGACATGATTTGGAACTTATCTAACCTAATATACTATTATACAAAGTGTCACGGTTTTTGAGATATTGTCGTTTTTCATAATTTCACCCAGTTGGGCGTATTTCCCCATTTAAATGTGAACACCGCACTATTGGAAACTTTTAATTTGAAGGTAATGATAATTTTATAATCTTCCATTGCTACTCTATCAATTTTTAGTCATTTCCATCCATTCCTGCAAGTGATTAAACAGAGTAGACCTGGAGAAAGTTAAAAAAATTATGACTCTAAAATTTAACTTTTACTTTATAAGACTATAAAAGAGAAAAATCCAATGGGTAATTATGTTCAAACATTTTTAAAAACATTCTTGTTCTTTGCCCTTTAAAATGACGCATCACACTTTTAACCACCTGCAGATTCTTTGATCTAACAGGCGACTAGAATACAAAGGAACCGTTTGGCCACACAAAAGTAAACACTTGATAACACGTAATTGGTTGTAGGTTTGGCTACATAACAATTGATGGTGTTGATTTTTGCATTTTCAACCGTTAATTTCGTGATATTTGCGTGTCGCAGGTCCGTATCAGTTTGCGTTGAACTCCACGTTTTATTGCAGTCGTTGAATTGGACTATAAAAATGCATTGAATCTATATTGAATTACACTTGTTTGATTGGACTATTAAATAGTGATGGCCCCCAGACATAATAACCCAAGGGAGTCAAATCTGGTGATCGAGCAGGCCATATTATTTCTCCAGATCTAATTTGTTTAATCACTTGTAGGATGGGATGGAAATGACTAAAATTGATAGAATAGCTATGAAAGATTATAAAATTATCATTACCTTCAAATTAAAAGTTTCCAGTAGTGCGGTTTTCACATTTAAATGGGGAAATAGTTCCAATTGGGTTAAATTATGAAAAATGACAATATCTCAAAAACCATGACACTTTGTATAATAGTATATTAGGTTAGATAAGTTCCAAATCATGTCTTCTACCACCCCTTTTCGGATATACGGCGGTGAACCAAACACCCTGTATAATAGAAACAAAATATCTTCTCTTTTAAAAGCAATTTTATAAAATTAAATATCTAAAACAATCGTTGAAATGTTATTTACATGTATCGCAATAACGTCTAAAAATACATTTAATTTGCAAACACAATCTGAGCAAATTCGATTGTCGAAATTTTGATATACAAGTAAATATTAATGAACAAAAGAAAACAGAAAATACTTACTCTATCTTAAAAGTTCTCAGTCAGTCTAGATATGTACAAACAAATTTATTTTTTTCATTTCTGTCAACAGTTATTATTGTAATCCAGTCAAAGGGCATTTAATATAAATATTAGGCATCGCAATATTTTCCTTTATAAGAAGATAAAGCTTTTTAAAGTTTATAATTAGCACAGATAATTTTGTCAGTTTCATTAGAGGTCTAAAGTTATCATGTTTTCAAGCTAGTTAAATTATAAAAGTTATTCAGGAACCAAACGCAACCGGATAATACCTTCTTGGGAAATTTCCATCACAAAAAAATGATAGTATAAAAAACTTTGTACTACAGTAATAAGAACGATGCACTTTCGGTCTACATTACACAGTAGAAAGTTATAATTTCCTATAGTTTATTTTTTTAATGTACTTTTTTTGCACTGGTCTTGATCGGTATAAAGAAATGGGAAAAACATTCATAAATAATAATTTTTGCATCAACTCTTATTCAATGGTTAACTAATAACAATAAGTAATAATGTATAATATGATGATTTGATGTGTTGCTTTTAGAATTGTTCCAAACACTTTAAGAATATCCCTACGATACAAACAATCTAATGAAATAAACAATTATGGTACTTTAATATCAAAAATAAGTTCTATTTATAAAAAGATGGTTTACTATGGGAATTTCGCCATTTTTGACAACATTTTTGTGGATAATATAGATTAGTTTTTAATGTTGATATTATAATATTTTAGCATGTGCTGATGTCTTATTTCAAGTTTCTAGTGAGTTTTAGTCCTTATTAACAACTTTTATTTAAGATACGCTTGACATTAAAAACAGAAAGAAATTAATCCATTAACTTCTTGAATTTAAACATAAAAGTTAATACCCAAAACAAGATTCTTTTTACATACAGAGAGCCTAGACATACAGATATTACAATTCTATAAACTACTCTTACACCTCATGACTTTTCATATTTTCCAATAACGTTTAAATTGTCGTGAAACTTTATCTTTTCTGTTTTGTGGTGCGTTTGTCTGATTAATACATAAGAAAATGTATATTTTATCAATTTTTTCAAATTTGCTCAAAAGAGCATTTTTTATGCAGATCCTCATATTTATTTCGTATTTTCGTTAAAATTTTCATATTTTGGTCTGTCCAGGGCTGGGCATACATTACAAGTGAAAAATAAGGTAGAATAATATGTTAAAATGTAAAATGCTTATAATGTAGACATACATACAGCACAAAAAGGAATTCCTGGAAGCGCTTGAAAGAAACTCTGAAAAAACCAATTGTACTACTCTTTAATGATTGGTAACAAAATTTAGGTACTGCATTGAAGTATTTATTTTTGCATAAATGGTGTTCTATTTCCAGCACGCCTTATCTTTAGTATTTTAAGTCTAACGGGTAATAAATGAAAGAAAAAAGGTTGTATTTCAATCACTTGAGACAATACTAGGGGTGTCGAATAACTACTCGTAGTTTTCCACCAATATATGTATATGACGCTATTTCCTGGTAGGTACTTAGTTATCTAACAGTCTCAAACAGTATGCTTTTTGTACAACATAAAGATTTTGATGGCTTTATTAATCTTAAACATATGTACTTCTGTATATGGCTACTAATATTTACAGTAAAAATGAAGCATTTTACGTAGGTTATTACATTTAAAATGAGAAATAACCAACCCTACGTCTGTTTATATAACTTAAACCATATTCTGGGAATCTCATTTTTACTTTAAAAGCTAAAATTTGGTTTCCAAGAGTCCGGTTTAAATATTAAGACTGCATGCTGCTAAACTGACAAACAAGTGCTTAAAATCAGAAATTGGTTAGTCAATTGCTGCTGAATTTTAGCAGGTATTGTTGAAAGGCTAAAACAATGACTCATTCATTCCCCCCAAATTGTTGTCGTTGGTAATTTATTTTCAATTTATTCGCTGTTTAGTTAGTCCGTTTTCCACGCAGTAATCATGCCGAAAAGTAAAGTGCGCGAATGGGCTAGTGCTTTAAGTGTTATACCATGAACAGTAAAGTGGTTTTTTTTGCACTGTGCGCAATAAACAAATTTCTGCATTCAGGGAATTTTTACTGAAACAGCATGCATACGAATAAAAACTAACTAACAATTTCACAGTTGATGATTAATTGGCCAAATTGAGAACTCTTAATTATACATTTCGATGCAGCCCCGTACATGCTGAAAACTACACATGCGTTACGAGTTTTCTACCTATCCCTGGTGCATTTTACATGTTTTGCTAATGCTTTGCATAGGGCAGCAAAACAAATACTGATTCAGTGGCCAGAAGTTGGCCAGATAATTAGCCAAGTAAAAGAGATATTTCTCAAAGCACCAATGCGTACTGAATATTATAAAAACACAAGCGGTCTACCACTTCATTGCAACCAGTGTTAGACAGATAAGGTACATGGTTAAATGCTGCATTATTTTACGCAGAAAATTCTTCCACCATCAAGAAAGTCATCGATACGTTCGACAGTAACAGCTTGGCTTGTATTAAATTAGCTAAAGAGGCAATAGCTGCAAAAGGTATTACAACAATGTTAAATTATATTAAAGCACATTTTGCTAAATTATCTAAAGTGATTAAAAAGCTAGAAACCAGTGATACTTAGTTGGTTGAAAATTTTCAAATCATGGAGAAGATTTTTGTAAATTGCTTTATTTCGCACCCGGTTTACTAGCAGCATTGGTGGCAGAAAAACAAAATCTGTATTAGAGAAACCATGAATATTCTTTGTTGAAACAAATTCACCCTATTTTAGATGTTAGTTCAGAAGATATATCCATGGAAATAGAGCCTGAAATAATTTCCAAGTTCAAATTTGTAGCTATAACTTCTTGTGGTGTAGACTGTACCTTTTCTTTATATAAAATATCTTAACAGACAGACGACGAAGACTCTTGAAAACATATTAATAAATCACTGCAACAACAGTTTAAGTGTTTTTTTTTTGTTATTTTGAGAAAAATATCTTACATGCATATTTTATATATTTTTTATTTGTCTTGCATATTTTATATCACATTTTGGCCATATCCTTTTCAAACAATTCCGATCTTTACTCATGAGCTTCAATAAACAGATTTCAATCCTGAAACGACTAGCACACATCAATCACTACAATTTGAACATCATCGATACTCTAGTAAAACAAAAAAACAATAATTTGATATTTGAAAGATTTATCTTGTTAACACAACCAATAGACGGAAAATATCTGTTCCAATAAATCATCAGAGAAAATAGCCAATATACTTTATAAACCAACAAACATTCCATATCAAGGATAGAGCATGTGATGTTTGAAATCAGGCGTTTGCAAACTAAACGGCAGGCAGACAGATACTCAACCATTTTGATATAAGGTACAAAGAACACATATATGTACCCACAGATAGATCAAATTACGCCAAGTATTTACTCAAGCATAATCATCCGATCACTACAAAATAACATAAATTTTAAACTAAGAAAAACCTTGAATAAACAAGCAGATCAAGCCTATAAGCTCGTCATTATGATTTTTTAACGAAGATCGACTTAAGGCAAAGCAACATACCAACGACTTTATCTACTCATTTTTCTTAATTTGCTCTTGTAAATGGTATGTAATATCACCATAACATTAAACAATATGACTAAGCAGTCATTTGCACAAATGAGAGCGAAATAATAAACAACAATATTATGAACTTAACAAACAATGAGAAATGCTAGTTTAGAATATTAGAAATGCATGAACCTAACAGATATGTGATTTGATATAAATAATAATAATAATAATTACCGTAAAGTGCATGTTAAAATCTTAGTTTTGTGCTAAAACATTTATTCAGAACATTCATATTACTATATCACAAATAGCAATTCAGTTAGATATAATCAAAAAATTAATAATTTTTATTTGATGTTATCAATATTTATTAAACAATTATATAAACAGACATAAAACGTACTGATAATTCAATTACATATTTTAGATGAACGATAATACTACTTACTTATGCTTGCATGCTTTATTTTCCTCGCCTTGGGCTCGTGAAATAAACGGTACACGTGGGAAGAAGATGTCACTCTTTTCACTTGTTTCACATATGAGTTTTCGTCGACCTTAAAAATTTATCGAGAATCCAAATAAAAGTTAATCTAAATTAAAAATTGACCTTTACGGCTAGTTGTAAGGTACCTTTGGTTTCCATGGTATCCAAAGCGTATCTAAACAAACAAAACAAATAAAAATCTCCTGCTGGGAAACAAAGTAATTTTGTCAAATGTCAGCTTTGTACCACAAAATGAGTTTCTAATAAGGTAGACGAAAAATATTTTAAGACTACAATATCCCGTTAAAATGATCAAATACTTTAAATTTGTTACTAGTTACGGTGACTACCGGAATATTTCGGACAGACCTTTTAAATGACAATAAATACCTTCCTAAATCCTATTGTAATCCTCTATAATCCCTTTAAAGTGAATGTAAATGAGTCTACATCAAATATATTTAATTATAAGGGCGATTATTGTCTACACTGTGATGTTAGCACTTTTTGTGACGTAATCGACGGACCCAATAATAATAGAATCCTTCAATGTTGGGTTTTCTGACATTACAAAACTTTCTTTTGTACTTTATTTCAACTGAGTTAAAGTAAATTATATAGATTTTATCCTAAGATTTTATCTTAAATTACTAAGTAGAATTCTGACATGTAGATCTTAAGTTAATAAATTATTACACAGAAATACTTAAATCTTGATATTTAATTAATGTCAAATCATTATGTTTTCTGTATATGCAAAGTGTTTTGTTTTAGCTTTATTGTAAATCCTTGTTTTTACATCATTTTGAAAACTTCTTTGAAGATAATCACTTTACAACTACCTGGCAGTAGACATATTACTATGGTTCTAACAAATATCTGTATCCGCAATTGCAGATAATCAACATTCGCATCCTCATCGTCATGCTCATCCACAACCCTACTTATTACTCAAGATATAAAATGCATTTACCTATTCACGACCAGTTACCAGAAAAGGAGAATTTTAATTTTTATTATGGCCTTTTTTACAAACTAGTATTTTTGTCTATTGTATACATTAACCCCAGTGGAGCGAGAATTCGTAGAAAACTGACAAGAGTAGTTTTGTTTTGAAAATTTTGAAGTTCTCAACTTAGAAAACACTTTTGAGATAAATAACCAATATTACAGATTTCAGTTGAAGTATCTTTAGGACGGACCAAGCAATCAACTGTGAAGAAAAGTTCCAAACTTCACTCTAAGAAGAGAAATCTTACTTTCTTTATCAAATCTAACAGAACAAGCAATGAACAAAAGATCAAATTTATCGATTTTAGCATATTTGTTAATAGCACTCTTTTCATATTCGAAGTTTATTATCCACCGCTTCTCGACTCAAGATTTTTGGCAAAGTCGATGTGGACTGAAATCTTCTAAACATAACAAGAGATTTAGAAAAAAGTAAATCTACTGCACTCATATTTTTATTTATAAATAAAGGACCCGACTTGCCCAAAAAGCCTAAAACGTTTTAAAAGTAAACTTGAGTTTCGGGTCTGCCTAGACAAAAGCTTTGTAGTTATTATACATATGCATAATAATGTAGCCATTGAAAACTTTTGGGTTTGAAGACTCTAAAGAGTATAAGTTTTACATCCTCAAAACCCGCCATTGATAGTAGCGGTATTTTAAAACTTCCAGAGAATTCTAAAAATTATCTACTTTAGAAAGAAGAACAAGAGACTTTATCTTGTCAGCACAGAGTTTCAGGTTGTATCTATGTTATATACTCTACATGTACAATATAAAGTGATCCATAAAATTTGTGCCATCAATTAGTCATGAAAAAGAAGGAAAGACAATTTAACATATCCCATATACCCATACAAATTTCTTGGTTAACGGGTATCACAAGTTGATTTTCGTGTATTCTCAAAGCTGAAAACAAATTTTTCGCCACTAACATACTATCTTGAAACACAAGATTCCTCTAAAACACGTTGTTGCTTTTGGACATCATTGGTAAAGAAGCGCCTTTTGTAGCAGATGATTTAAGTATTCTAAGTTTCGTCTGCATCAAGTAGAACTTTAAACTTGGCGTTTTGGATTCAGAAGAAAGTAGGTTTTTTTATATATGGTGAGACTCTAGTTGAGGCATTTGATTGCTATCTTACTTTTTTATATCTTTCATTTTGTTGATTATTAATTACCTTAATGGTTATGTATGGAAATGAAATGACGCAAATAAATCTGCACACGTGGAACATGATATGATGCATATTATCTTATATTTACATATATAAAGAGTTTTACACTTAAATTAGTACATTAAACTTTAAAGTCCTTTTAATTAAAAGTAATTTTTAAGTAGAGTAACAGATAGTCTATCAGTTAAAAAACGCTATTCACTATTTTGATTTTAAAAGCTTCGTACATTGTTTTCAATACATTTTAACCCATTTTTCATTAATAAATAGTTGCTAACACTTAGAAACTGTATTATATAATAGGTACGAAATTCTAGAATAATAGATTTTCCCAACAATAAGTCTCAATAACTTCAGAATGATATCAATTAGAGAAATCTGATTTTATACAGTCTAATCTAATCGTATACACGCGATCATATTAAAAATACATTATGTACTACAATAAAATTTTAACGAGGTGTTTAAAGAACATGGTAAACGTTAGCTTTCTCCCTGATAAAAATTTTGTTATTGTTATTGTTCGTGAGTCTGATACGAGTGGATGTGAAAAAGGGAAAGGAAAATATTTACGTGACTAGCTACTACCTACACACTTGTGAAAAGTATAAAAATACCTGGGTCGATGTTACACACACACACTTATGTTAGGTATCATAAGAGTTGTTTAAATAACGATAAAAATTTACGCCGAATCAAATTTCTTCGTACTCACAGGTGCTTGAAGTATACTACACAGTAATGTGGTAAAGAATACTGTCAATTGTTAGTTCAATTCTTTTATCAGGAATTGAAAATAGGGTCTTTAATCTGCAATAATATAAATAAATAATTCTTGCAGATAAATGTACTGATATATATATATATATATATATATATATATTGAATGTCATACTCGGTGCTCAGTATATCAGTCAGCTGATACGTGGTTGCAATGAAAATTAAACATTATAATTATTACTCGGACGATTAAATGGTTTTTTAATGAAGTTGTGATAATAAAAATCTCGGACCTAACTTAATTACGTAATGAAAAAAGATCTGTGATAATTAAAAAACACATTATGATTATAAGAATTATTTTTATCGTTTTTAATATTCTTCTAACCTTTAAGAGTGATAAACCTCAATTAACATAGACTTAATAATTACTTGCAGTTTGTAACAATAGAAAACGTGTTTCGATAAAAAGTTCTATAAATAGTGAAAATGGTGTACCGATATTACCAGGGTGCGCGACAAAATAGTATATCAAACGCAAGTTTAAGTATTGAAAACCCATCAGAAAAAACTCCATTGTGCACCACTACTATTTCAACCAGGGATAATGAAGAACGAGGTTATTGTGGCATCTGTAGACCTACTTTATTATTCTGCCTGTACCTAATTTGCTATGCAATTTTCTTAATATCTGGAGCAGCAGTATTTAATGTGTTGGAAGCCCCCGAGGAAGAAAGTTTAATTCTTAGATTAAGAACAGTACGACAGCAGTTTTTAGTGGATAATCCCGGTGTTTCAGGTAGGTACAAAATGTCTAACAATAAACAAAACATTATTATTAACAATACTTTTTAAAACGTCAGATTAATAAAAAGAAAAGCATGTTGTCTGTACAAAATATCTCAATTTAAGTTTCGATATTTGTATCCTACATGTATCTAAACCTGAGTAAATATTTTTGTAGTTATAGTTTCTTGTTGAAGAATAAACTACGAACACATTTATAATACATTTATACGCATTAGCTTTTACAAGAATTTCTATCTATTTGAAAAATTACAAATAATTTTGCAATTTCCGCAACAATTAACAAATTAATATGAAACTAATTATGTTCCCAACCATCTGTGATGAAACATGTGACAATTATTCTGTGTTGTGGATTTTAGTACAGTAAACTAGGGTTCAAAGTTATTATACACAGATAGTAATAATGTCGTGTAAAGTTTAACTAGAATGATGCATCCAGATAAAACTTGCGTTGTATAACAATAACGTAAAAGCTTTTTTTGTATTCAGTTGTAAGCATATATTACGCAATATGCTAGAATTTTCTCATAACACACTGCGGTTGATAAATTTATCTCTTTCTTTATACGTATAATATGTACTTACATTAACTTGATGGTTCTAATACAGTAAATAGATATAAATAGTACATGAACTATGAAATGTTTAACAACACTATATTTAATTTATGCTAGAAAACTTATTCTCTATATTTCCTTGTTGTCTTTTATAATTTGGGCATAACTATCTCCTTGTTAACATTATTTATAATTTTACAAGTTTAGAAAAGATTAAGGTTGCAGTTTCTTTTTGCTAGTCCATCATTTATATTAGTGTGCATTTGGAGACACTTCAGTGCTTCAGAAAAATACAAAGTTTTAACACAGAAACGTATTATCTGTTTTTTATAAAACTCTGCCTATAGAGAAAACACAAACAAGTGAAAAGTAAACAGTTTACATAACCTAATCTTAAAGTAAGTTAAATAAGTAAATATAAGACTTACCTCGCAGTCGGTCATGATCAAATATTTCGTCACTGTCTTATTGAGATACTATTATGTTATTCGATGTACTGCCGTTTTTACTTTTTCTTTATTTATTATTTTAAATTATGCTAATTTATTAACGGTCTAGTTAATATAGATATTTAAAATTTATTTGAAGAACAATTAATGAAAAAAGGTTTTGTTGTACTAAAATTTGAATTTTTTGTAGATTTTAGAGAAATTTACTTAAAAATCTTATTTGCATTAATTAAAATTGACATTTTTCATCACTAGCTTTGACAAAATTTGTAATTGCAATTTGGTGTTTTCGAAACTAACAGTCAGTAGATGCATTTTTTATTGAAGTTTCTAATCTAGTCAATTAATATTGAGCTTTTTGACTAGAAAATAAATCAGATAACAGAAAGATACGAAGACAAGATATACTCTACAAAGTTGTTCCGTTTTTTTTATATAAAACAGAACTGTTTTAAGAAATCCATTATATCAATGTTTTGTTTTCAATTCGCTCTGGTTATGGGCCTTGGCATCACAATATTCAAAATATTTCAGACATTTTATAAAGTAAGATAACAAACAATCAAAATAAAATTTCAATTCTTTTAAAGTTCCATGACAGAAATTAATGCCCTATTATTCAATGTAAGCTACAGATGCTTATATACTCCTTTTCTAATAACGCAGTAATTAACTGTAGACTTCATCTATCTCCTGGCAAAAACTTTTCTAAGTGGCCCAATATTCAATAGTATATCATCTACCACTTCCACACTTTCTATTTCATTCCAAGAATTTCATCAAACAGTCATTTTCCGTTGTCTAAATAGAGCTGGGAAAGTTTTTTTATAAAAAACATTAATAAGTTTTTTATCTTCATACCATCAGTTCAAATAATGAACAATGTCTGTTATTTTTTGTAGATTTTTTACGTCTTGCATCAAATGTTAATCTTGAGAATTCTTAAATATTTAATTATCAGAATGGGCAAAAATACACATATCATTTCTGCACTCATGGTTTTGGAGGAATATGTTATCATGAAGATTTACTTATTAGCACTTAACGCAAAATGCCGTTTGGTTATACTGCCGAAATAGACTGCGTTAGCAGTTCGTAAAACACTTTTATCAAAACTATTCTTGGAAGTGTTAAGACTTTTTTAATTAACACATACACGTTCGTTATTGTAAATTTTGAAATCTTGAAAGAAAGAAGAGTTTTTGATTAAATTTTTTCTTGTTCTGCTAAGCTCTTGAGATGAAAGACCACTAGCAGTGTTTTCTAACATGAGGTTTACGAAAACTTGACTTGTATATATAGACTTTCTTTATTAAAAACGTATTGATTAGCAAAAACTAGTTAGACACGACTTATGCGTGATTATCTAAGCATACCATCATTCTCAGCTGTAGTAGTGGTAGTGATAGATATGGATATGCAAAAAGAATTTCTAGGGCTATTTCTTGTGTTCTTCTCTGCCCGACTCTAAAATAAAAGCCTAGCGCGTTTCGATATTACAGTATTATTTCCAAATGGATAAATAAATGCATTGTATAGTAACCATACTAACTTAATTTGAAATTCAACTAAAAATTATGAGATGTATTGCATCTTTAGCATTTGATAGTATTCTTAAGATGTTGGTACTGTAACAAAACAGCCCCAATATCTTAAGAACTCTATCAAATGCTAAAGACACAACACACGATATCATGAAATCAAGAATTCACAAATTAAACTGCTCATTTTGTAACTATATGTACATTGATCAAACACTTAGAGATTTTGACTTTGGATACAAAGAACACGTGTGATGTTGCAAACACAAACTTCTAGAAAAGTTCAATTATGCCAAATACCTTATAGAACACAAAATACCTTTAATGAGTGAGTAGATTGACCTAATGAAATCTCCGTTGCTGGAAGTGTTGGATAAAGAATGAAAGTCATAGTTTTGGTTAGACCTTGGATCAAGTCAGCTGGTTACTATGAAAACTTGTTTATTGATGTCGTTGGAAATGATATTGTAATATTGAAACGCGTCAGGCAAATAAATTTAAGGTCATAAGTGGGAATAGTATTTCATTTTATAATTTATTGAACCCTTAACCTTCGCGTTTCTCCTAAGAAATAAAAAAATGTTTTATCGTCTATTCCTTGCTAGTTCATCTAGTTGAGTTAAATCCGACTAGATGATCTTTAACGTGACGCGTCAATTTTCGGCTCTTCTACAGTTTAATTTGTATGTTTTGTGAACCCACGGATTTAAAGCTGATGTGACGTAAAAATGTTCCAATTCTGAGCAAATGTTCTCCTTGCCATGAACCTCGCCCAGGAACCAAAATGTGATTGGCCTCTTTTGTCATCATAAACCGATACAGAAGATAAGCGAGTCTGTTAGGAATCTTTTTTATTCTACTGTTCTTTGGTTAGCCTAGTAGTTTATTGTAGCAGATAGTTGAGTAGCATGAACTTGCAGGATGTATTCATTCTCTTCCTGTTGTTGTCTTTTGAGGTGCAGATTAGACTGCATTTTATCCGCCAAGGTATAAATGAAATCACTCTTAATAACAGTTGAGAGTTTAAGTTTTTACCAAGCCTTTGTAGTCTCATGTCAAAGGAAATTCCAGGTACGTCTTGGAAAGCCTTTAAACTAAATGGTGCAAAGAAATTGGGAAAAGGTGAAATCAAATTTTAGTTTTTACCTGTTAAATTTGGTTTGTTCTTTAAACATAAATATGAATACTGATACAGAGTTATGCTAAAATTGCAATGGAAATCCTATTTATATTTCAACTCGTGGTATATAGTATGTATGTTGCATTTTGTTTCCGTCGGACTCATTTTCAATCTAAGGACTAACTTCTAGTTATTTTTAAGGAACTAATCACTAGAATATCGGGCAATATATTCCTGATCAGGTTGAACGTCTACTAAATGTAAGTATTGAGCACTGTAGTCAAAGTTTTCTTTTATTAGGATAAATGTGTATACATAACACATATTTATATGCATAATACTAATCAGAGAAAATAAGACAAAGTTATGAATAATTATCCATGCTATGATTAAAATAAAACATGACATGGTGTGTTGCGTCAGCGACAAGAACAACGTATTTAGTTGATGTATATTTTTTAAATAATACTATACAGCACTTAATGATATGAAAGCAATTAATTTTCTCAAGTACCCATATCTTAACTTAAACAGCAAGTTAGACGTGTAGGTCTGTAACTATTGAACAATTTTGTATTTCTTGTTCTTATTTAAATATAGAGAAATGTAGTAAAATCCAAATATCCGAATACATATCTTGTAGGTCAAAAATCAAAATTAAGAAATCTAATAAAGTACTTTTAGATGACGGATGAGATTGGTTTGATTTGGAATTAGTCAGTTTGCGACTTGTTTATTATTTACTAGACTTGATTTCTTGAAAGTTTGACTATATTGTTAGCATGATTTCTAGAAATTGGATATCTAATCTAATCACAGTTGTTTTTTAATTTAAAAATAATGAATTTGATGAAATAATTGTCTTTGTTATTAACACCTAATATATAAAGCTAAATAAGATCGTAATAAAAATAGTCTTATAACCCGTATCTTACATTAGATTCGTCTATAATCGATACAGAAGATTTTATGGATACAAGTTAGGTAATTTGAAAGTATAAGCTCCAATGTCATTAATCCCACTCTCAAACTCAAAACTTAGTTTGTTCTCTAA
Source organism: Ignelater luminosus (assembly GCA_011009095.1). Classification (NCBI taxonomy): domain Eukaryota; kingdom Metazoa; phylum Arthropoda; class Insecta; order Coleoptera; family Elateridae; genus Ignelater; species Ignelater luminosus. Next base: position 93,849 of record VTPC01001058.1, read on the forward strand.
TTTGATATTGATCTTGTAATTTAATACTTTTTTACAGTCTACATTAGGTTTGTAAATTTTATCATGAAAACCCTATGATTTAATTTTATAAGCCGGCAAAATATTTAATTTTGTTTAAAATATTAGAATTTTATAAATTATTACTGTACTTAATATAAATACCAATTAAGAAAGAATGCAGGATATAAGGTAGTTTTAAAATTATTTTTATATAGTTACAAACTTACGTAACGGTAGGAATGAGGTACAAAAAATTCTAGCAAATCAGAATTATTAGACAAGTATAGCTGGTAGTGTTCTTCTAAATTTCAGTCTTGCCTTCAGTTATAAACAGAGCTTCAAAACAGAACTTATAATAATGTAGCTTACAAGCATCTACATTAGCTGACAGAGATCATTAGCAAACTTTACTTCAATATTTGAAATACTATGTACACCAAAGAGAAAAGTGATAATTTCGACTTTAATTTAATTTACTTATAAAGTTCACAAACCATTTAAAAATGGTTTTAAATGCTAATATTAAACTGTGGGTATTTTTAAACTCACCAATCAACGTAGAATTTTACTTTTTTGAATAGAAGTGGTATTCAACACATAGATATCAAAGATATGAGAATAAATAAATAAGATATTCTAGTGAGTTTTCTCTTAATTGATTCTAAGAATGATCGAAGTCATCTTAAATTTACTTAAACCTTTGCTTATTATATTATGACAAATATTTGTATGTTCGGCATATAATGAACAAATAGAGCCGACCAAATCTGGCGTCTAACCAAATAAAGTAGAGGCCCAACGATAGATCCTTGAAGAACTCCGCTCTGGACTGGTTTTGTCAAAAAAAAACTTTCTCAACTAAATGTACGATTAGTAAGGTACGCTTCAATCCAAAGAATCAAAGATTTTCTAATACCAATACTATCTAGTTTAGTCAACAATTCTTTTTTGGCACCCTGTTTAAAGTCTGGATAAATAATGTCAACAGGTTCTTGAACGTCTAAAGATTTGGTAAAAAACACAATAAATCTTCCTCATAGAAAACCATGTCTTCTATTGAGTATTAAATTAATTCCTCTAATATGTTCCATAAATATAAGATAATTTGAATCTGGTTCTAGTTAGGAATTGACAAATTTCTTATTTTGTATCTTAGAAAAACTATACTCAATTTATTCGCTATCCCAGGCAAAAATGTTATTTCAAAGAAATAGAATTTTTTGACATCTTCAAAATCAAGGTCCATATTTTGCAGCTTTTCGATTGAATGTAGAATTATAATATAGGCATCTGCTAATATTTCAAAGATTTGATTTTCGCTGTTTCAGAAGACAGGCTAGAAAAGTTCTTTGCTGTTATTTATAGAAATCTGTTTTTCCTCATAATTTCGTCCAGACTAAACTTTACCGTTTTTACTTGTTGATGATCTAGATCAGTTCTACTTGTTTTAATTGGATTTTAAAAATACAAACTAATTGCATTTAAAAACATATTCTGGCTATAACCCATTTCTTTTAGTTCATTAAAAAATACCATTGTTTGTATGTTAAGATTATCGTTCAAAACACTTAAGATAGAAAGAGAGTAAACATTCGTAAATATCAGAAACTTACTTTAATCTTTTTGTAATTGCAGTAATTGATACAATTACTTCGTAAATAGCATGTAAATTTAGAAATAAATTATATCGCAAACAAAAGTTAAGAAACCTTAACTAAATAAGCAATTATCTAAACTCCAAGGGAAAACATCACTCTGAACTTCTAAATGTCAACAAAGTTGCAGCTTCAAATCCCATTGGGAATAACCGCTAAAACTTTTATTTCTTTTAGAAATTGTATGGAACTTTTCTATAGTATAGACATAAAATGTTAAGTTTTATTTATCTTTTTATTAAAAATAACAAGCCACATTATAGCGTAACTTTACAACAAAGTCAAACCACGCTCTGGTTATTTGGTTGGATATCCTTACCTCTTTTATCCAAAATTTCAAATTGAAAAAGTTTTATCATTTAAAATCATGTTTTTTGTATACGCTCGTATATTTAACAATTGCGAATTATTCTCAATTGATCAAGGTCTAAAATAAGGAATTTCGATAAAATCTAAAACAACCTAGACAGATGTAATACAATTAGGTAGTAGAAGAGTGCAGATAATAATTGGAAAATCAATAATCTCATTCAATTAAAGGTGCGCTAAGCGACTGAAATGTCAAAGAATTTAAAACTCTAAATATTCTTTGATGTTTAAGAAAACTCTTCACGTATTACTAAACCATATAGGTAAAATCGAGAGGTGAAAATGTCAGAGGTTAAGACCATTCAATTTACTTTTTCATTTTATCTTTTTATAAATATTTTTTGTTGTGTCTCATTGAACCAGAAATAAATGAATTTCTTTATCTTTTCTTGCAATACCGTTTTTAAACTATAAATATCTTTGACTTATGTTAGCAACGATTGCCTTATCTTATTATTGATAATGATGTGTTTACATAGCTTACATAATTAATATAGATTTTAATTATTAATCTGAAGTTCAGTGACAAAATCAATAAGCTGTGAATCTTACGCGATACTACAGTTATCAACCATTACCTTATCTAACATTTTGTGTATGTTCTATATTAAGATTTTTGCTATCTCCTTAGACAGATAATAAGAGAATAAATAAGTACACATCTTTCATAAAAACAACTCGTTTTAATACGAAGTTGCATGAAACGGAAGTTTTGGTTTACTAAAAGACTTGAGAAGCGACATTTGCTAATCACATGTCCTCCTTGTGGGGATGTTTGATGAAACGACTCGACAGCACTTCTAAAACTTAAGTTTAGTATGATCAAGACAAACTTTCACAAAACTTCATGCGGTCACTAATTTAGTTAACAGGAACGTTACATTACAATGTTTCGGACGAACATTAATGGCTAAAATTTTCAATGGGTAATTTTCAGTCAGAATTAACATTCTGAATTATTTAATAGTCTCTCACGCTAAGGTGAAAGGGTAAATGTTGTATTATTGTACGAGAGTAATTCCGAATTAGTTTTATGTAACTGTTTTAGCGCTTCTTTGTTAGAATGTATGTATGACATTTAATATCTTAACTTAATAATTCGTTAATATAAGGATAACATTGAATTTAAAATTGATTTTAAATTGAGTTAAAGAAGTAAAAAACACCTTAAAGTACTGTTGCTGCACTTTGTAAAATATGAATGAAATTAAATTACGAATCTTTTGGGGTGAACGCTTGAGAGAACATTTCCATTTAATCTTACATTTCCATTATTGTTCAGTATTCATTGTATTTACTTTAAAAATATTAAATTGTTCCATTTTTTGGTCCTTAACTTTACAAAGGTTAAATTGCTTGAATTAAAGAATTTTTAGCACCAACATTACTTTTCAAGAAAAAGTGAACACTTAACGAGTGAAAATTTTTATTTATTATTAAATAAGTTCATTTCTGTCCACAGAGTATGCTTATAGCTTCGTATTCAATTTAGCAACCGACGCGCGACGCGGCGGTAGAATAACTATAACCTTGAGTTAAGCTACAGACTGCATGACCAATGAATTAAATGTTAAGCTGGTCCGCTTAAGGGTCAACAGAATTAATAAAGATAGCCCACCTTCCAAGTGAAAACGTTTTGCAATTTGTCATGAATGAAATTCAGAAGCGTAGATATCTTAAAAGATCTTTCTACAGACAAATTCTGATTAATAAAGACACCTTACCTTCCAAATGAGATATTTCAAAAAATTTCACTGTATTCAATGAACTCATTTGTGGTTTAAAAAATGAGCAATTTTATCAAGATATTTTAGTATTATACTTTTCCGTAATAAACTTTAAGAAAAATGACAGAATCGAAAATAAACAATGGTGTTTCTTTTGGACAGTTAACCAAAGATTCCAGTAAAAAACCATAACGTGCATTACAAACGTCTACTAGATTTTAATAGCAACTAGAGAGCATGTAACGTTTTTCGCCATGGCTGCTTCCTGCCATGTTGAGGGTACCGTAGGCATTGAGCTACATTTTGCGACTTTTTTTAAGTTCTTGTTCTAAATATTATTAAATCTGTAAATATATTAATCTCAGTCATGGTTTCAGTGTTTGCAAAGAAAATGCAAAAGTGTTAAATGCCTGAACGTAAGAATTCTCAAAAGAACCAGAAGATCAACATATGGAATAATAACATTTCGCGGATTCATTTGACTGTAAATAGCCTAATTACATTAACGATTACTACTGCTACTTAAATAAAAAGAAAAACCAGTTCTTCTAACCCATAACATATGTAAATTGTAAAAATTATTCTGATTTCTCCGGTTACGCCCACATAGACCATGAGTGGGTACTAGATTTGTTTGTGCCATTTTTGCTTGAAGGTTTATATTAGGCTTAGCTCTCTAGTTACTATTAGAATCTTGGTGAATACAAAGTAGTAAGTGTAATTTACTTAGATTTTGAGAAGAGTGTAAATTAATCCTCGTTCCATTGACAAAACTAAGTGGTCTATTCTAAGAGAGAAAATCGAGTAACTTTTCTGTCACCGTCATTCAGTGTCGTTTACTACTAGGTACTGCAACTCCCGGAGTTAGTATAAGTTCCAATGGATCTCAGAAAGCAGCAATCTATAGGTACTGCTTCGCACAAAGTAAAGAACGCACAACCTCTTACAACTTCAAGTTGTGTTGTAATCAAACACAAATATTATGGGTAACACAATCGAGTAAGACAAAACCAGAAAATAAAATGGGTGTTTTCAGAACTACCCTGATACGCCAATGAAAATGTCTCAGTGGGACTATTCTGCTATCGAAAGCTGAGATAAGGTAAGAAAAGAGCAGCAACTATTGTGAAAGTTAGAAACCAAAAAGAGAATAAATACGAGAAAATTAACCAAAAAGAGAAAAGATTGCAAAGAAAGAATGCGAGAAAGATAAAGAGGATGAGAGGACCTGCTGTCATGGAAAGCTCTTCAGACTCTACACGTCAGTCACTTGGCCTGGAAGTGAAAGGCAGAATAGTGGAACGTGACATGGTTATACGGCTGGACATCACGGTTAAAGACTTTAAAGTAAATATACCCCACAAGGATAAAGAATTTGCCTTTCTCAGATAACACAGCCTTGATATCTTTGATGAAGATGTCAGGATTGCTTTCTCATATTATGCAGGAGATTAAAGAAGAGTAGGTGGGTATTTCTGTGACTCGCAAACCCAAAATACCGCAAACCATTGCTTTGAGTAATGCATGAAAGTTCAGAAATTAAACAAGCCTTACCGATGTTTTGGAGGGTTGAGAGATGAAAGGATTGAAGTGCTGGTAGTACATCTGCTTTGTAACTAAAAAGGTACTGTCGATAACTCGACGTAGTCTATTATGAAAAAGGCTGATGTAGAATCGATGTCCATCTACATCGGGTTTGGGAAACAGAAACGCGAAGAGAATCTGTTGGTGGCAACAAGTAATGAAAGCTGCAGCTGCGATCACATAGGACATGGTTTACGGTAAGCTACAAGGAATAAATATGGTGTTTAAAGAGGTTAAGTAGTCGGATATGGTCAGGAAGTCAGATATGACAAAGAAGTCAATTACAAAGGTGGTTGAGGATCAAGATGTTGTTGAGGATGGTAGAGGAGTAGAAGGGATGAATCGGTATCGGGCCACGGGAAGAAATAAAAAGGAAATAACTATAACAGAAGACATTCTGAAAATAATTTTCTCGTAAACTGTACATAGTTACTTCAAACTTTTACTGGACATTTTCTTAAATGTCTTGAATGATTTGAAATAAACGACCAATGGTCAACTCATTTGATATACACTTACAGAATTTAGAAACAATCTTGTATGCATTATAGAATAATTAGGTAGTATGTTTTAAACAACATTATTTCTGCAAAAGTTCAGTATAAAGGAAAGATTCCGTACCAGTCTTTATGGATTTGGCTATTGAATTCTACCCTTCAAAAGTACTTACGCTAAAAGCACTCTGTAGATAAATAAACAATCTCGATGTAGAATAAATGAATGTTTTCTTTTATTACCTATTAAATTGTAAATGTACTATTAATTTTATTATGTACTTACTTAATGCAAAGATCGCACCTATTACATATTACGCCTTTTTTATATTTCTAACATGCAACATCCTAGGAAAATTTTTCATGAAAGTTTAATACCTAAAACTCTTACCTCTCTACCTCCAGTTTCCTTTGAGTACCGTAAAACTAAAATATTACTACGTGTTGTTGGACATAACCGTAAAAAATATGTAGCACGAGAATTGTATCAACCTTTGTTCTTTCGCAGTAATTCAACAGGAAACAAATTATACAATTACTATTGACTTGCAGGCGACACAGTTTCAAAAGCATAAAACATGTAAAATATAATACCCTTTCTCTTGTTCATGAATTTAGTTTAAATCTATTTTTCTTTTTGAGTTTTCTGCTAACTTGGCACGTTCTTTTTCAGACGATGCCCTAGAGACACTTATTAGTGAAGTTGTTCGTGCTAGTAACAGAGGAGTATCTGCTGTTCGAAATGTTTCGGGCGAACCCAATTGGAGCTTTGGACAATCCTTGTTCTTTTCAAGTACAGTTATTACTACAATAGGTAAGAGGAAATCATTATATTTTAAAAAGAACTTGAACACATTTAACGATAAATGTTCTAACATTAAATACATATAGACATACCAAAACGAAATTTATTACAAGAATTTACTTTTGTCTTTTCTTATTTGTCTTTAGTATAGTAACCTATTTAAATTAAATATATTAAATGAAGATTTATCTTTTTAGAAATGCAACATTGTAGAAGAGATTGAATAGATTTTTGGTTAATGATTATAATATTATTCATTACAAATATTATTATGTAATTTTCTTTGGTATTTAAAACTGCATGTTTAGATTAAAGCTAACATTGGAGAGATCTAACTCTATAGCATATAAAAAGTCTTTGTACGAAATCAATATCGTGTTTTGAGATTGCACAATTTTTTGTTAATATAGGATTGACAATTTCAAGAACACAAAATTAAAAACTTCAAATAAATCAAATTTTGATTAACCATAATCATAATTAATTTAAAAATGTATAATTCAATTTTTCCTGGAAAACCATACGTTTAAGTGTGGAAATCCATACGTTTAAGTGTGGAAATGCATAATACTTCATCTCTCAGTTCTTTCATACTGAATATTAATTATGACAAAATAAATGAAAATCTAACCTAAAGAATTTTTGCTAGATAAGTGGGGTATCTTCCCACATGTTTTGAACGCTCATTAGAACATGAAAAACGTTTAACGCGACATCTGATGTTGGTTACAAAAACTACTAAAGTGTTTTTAGTAACGATTTGCTCAGAGATGTTAACTAAATTATGGTTAACGGTAAGGACTTCAATTATTATTCTGAATCTCTGATACTACTTTGTAAATATAAAAGAAACAGTAAATCTGTTTATCTAGCATGCCCTGATTGATGTTTAACTCTGTGAGCAAGCTATCGATCGTGTTCACAAGAGCAGGCGTTGTCATAGTGGCTATGAATGTCTTGAAATGCAGCCAATCAGAGATAGACGGAACTGCAAAGAAAGAGAAATCACTAAATGACAACTTCGTCCGAAAATCGATTTTACCATGTAATACAATACACAGTTACTCTTGATCATCTATGCTATTTGAAAGAGAACTATTTCTCCTTCATCCAGCAATTATGTCGTAAAGACAACTGTACAAAATTTGAACATCTTGTTATACTTCAGAAGAATCTGTCGCGCTTCTGCTCAGCTATTTAATTGTTTCCAAAAGGTTGGTTACCTATGTTAATCTTGTATAAAGGATTCATAAAAGTCTAAATGGAAGATTTAGTCCCGTTCATACTTTGTTAATGTCATGCAAGCTTTTCCATTAACAAGAAATATTACAAAGTAGATACTATGAGTATATGGAAGATTCTTAGTGAGACAGTTCAATTCGGAGAGGCGCGCCACAGTAGCGACTGACATAAAAATCACTCGTGTCAAAGAGCAATTTAAAGCTTTACAATTCCACCATAAACATTATCGATACGGTGATAACAGTTAAGGTACTCAAGGCATTACAAAAAAAACACTGGAGCTCAAAAAAGTTAAAACAATTCCGAGTCTATCGTTTTTCCATACTGTTCAGTCTAGCTCCTCTAACAAATTTGAAAGGATGTACTCCCACTTAACGAAGAAAAGCCGTAGGTAATCATATTAGAAAAGAGATGCAAATATTTCAATTGGCGCCGATTGTTTTGTATTTTATAATTACAATTTGTTAAAGTGTTTATAAATTAAGAAAATTAACACTTTATGACATTAAGTGTTTTTTAAGCATAAATAAACTGCTCAGCAATCGAAGTAACCCATCAAGAAACAAGACAGAAACCACAAGTAGTTGTGAAAAATGACCATGGGTAACTTTGATTTTGTTTTTATATATAATTCTACATTAATTTTGTGTATTTGGTTGAAATTTTTTCATGTACAAAACCCAATAGTAATTGACCAACTTCTCTTTAAGAATTACCTTGCTGTACTAAACGGCAGGCTAGATTTAAAGTATCAATTTTTGAAAATTCTGTAAATTATGTCAGTACGCACTCGGGAACTCACTTACTTTTCAAATTATTCAATTCTGAAATTTTTATGATTCTACAAAACAAATCTTACATCAAAATAAAAGAATTATTTATAAATGACATGTCAACAACCGTGATGCCTTCTTGTTTCTAATAAACACGAAAACATAATCTTTTTTTTAGTGGGCCACTTCAATTGTTGAGCAGTTTAGATCATTTGGATGGTGTTCAATTATAACGTAACGTACATATGCGCCAACTCTATGTTGTTTGTTTATATTTAAATGTTTCGATAATGTTTACAGTACAACGCATTGTGTCAATACTGTTATTTATTTAATCCAGCAGAATAAATTGCATGAATGATTCAATATAAATTTATAAGGTCTGACTCAAACGTAAGCTCGTGGAAAATTAGATCAATACAAAAGAAGCAACTACGTACGTATATTTGTTTCTACTTTTTCTCTTTTTTGGCATCACAGTAATGCAATGGTACGGAAAGAACGTAATCCTATGAAAGATAGGGTGTGATTTTTAAATTATCCAACTTTATTTTGTTTACACTATTACACTCTTTTTTATTTTTATAACGCTGCAAATAACGTTTATACTACCTTTATAAAGGGTTCATATTTATTTACAGACTGCAGTTTAACTGATAGTAGTTTTAAGATAACTAATATTTTGCTGTGCAATAAATATAAAAAGAATCAATACGTGCAAAATTAAATTACCTGGAGGAGCCTCTACTGCTGGCAGTAGTTCTCACCGGAATGAAACGAATAAGTAATGCTGTTCAAAAGCATAGATTTGAATTGAAAATAAGGGAGCAATTCAGCAATATTAAGAAAAATACAAAAGCTATTGAAAGTGTTATATTTACTTACTTATTATTAACGCAAAGTTTGATTTCACATTTTACGTTTCAAAATTATACCGAGTGGCCCAAAAGTCTGGAAACGGTTAAATATCTCGAGAAATACACTTCAGATTAGAAAGTTAGGAAATACGTGTCTTCTTATTTTTAAAGATCTATTTAAACATGACACGTGAAAATCACCTCCGCCAACACTTGGGGGTGGAGTGAGGGATACTTTTGAAAATTTAAATGGGAACCCTTAATTTTTTTTATATTTCTTGATTCTCTATTAAAAATTTCGTAACTTTCTAAGTCGAAGTGAATTTCTAGAGATATTTAACCGTTTCCAGACTTTTGGGCCACCCTGTATAATTTCAATAAACTTGTAACACAAAAGACATAGTAGTGTTACTGTGAGAAGAGAAAATAGAAATTTGAATACTCTAATCATCTTTTTTTTTTGTTTCAAAAACTATGACACCACAAGTTATTGGTTTCCATAATGTGTTGTCTACAGAATCTCAAATATAATTATTGCCATTATAGAAATCTATTATATGCTTAATGTTAACTGATCTAATTCTTGAAGGTTTTCTTTTAACTCGTCAAAGATCTTTGCTAGACACACAGATACGTTGCCTTTTTTTTTAACTTGAAGACGGTTAAGATGCGATCGCTAGCAGGAAAAGTAACTGCAAACCATTTTGTTATAATACTTACTGCCACTTTTAGATTCCACGATATATGATCGACAGAGAACCCAAGAATAATCTGAAACATTCTTGAAAACACAGCATTTGTTCTTATATAAGTTTAACTCACTTTATCAAACCTCAATACTTAACTATTCCAATTCTCAAACTTTTTACTACCTGTTTCTTGTTCCACTTTTAGACTTCCCCAGCTACTTTCGGTTTGCTATCCTTTTTTTTCAGGGAATTAACCATTAGTATATTATATTATTCCTTTATATCCTCGTTGATGTTCTGATTTGCATGTTTCGACAACAGGAATAGCCAGCGTCGATGAGATGTGTACCACTTTCGACAACTAAAAACAGAATTGCTCGTTTTATTGTTTGTATAGTCTTGAGTTTTTCTTAGATTGAACCCTGATCAATATATAAACAGATTAAATTGTTCAATCACGAACATGGTGCAATTCATCTTGATGTTGTTCTATCTGTTCTAAATTCGGAAAAAGGATCTTGTTTTTGAGTTAAACCGTAGTGTCTAAAATCATAAATAATCTAAAAAAACCTAACAGTCCGAAAATGCCTATGCGTACAAATGCTGTCAACTCAAAATTGAACAAAGCTGATAAGGTTTTTCGGTTTTTTTTAGAAATGTTTTGGTTAAGCAAATTTAAGTTGATTCAAAGAGTTTTCTCTTAAGTTACAAATAGTTTTAAAGCTCGAAATCTTTGTGAGTCATATTTTGTGTTATGTGGCTAATGAGAGTCAATTTTCAGAATTATATATCCCTACTCCTTATTGAGTTGTTACTGAATAGCTCCGCGCATCAAAGCGGCATACATCTATAACTTTTAAATTTATGTTAGAATTATTTTTAACATATAGAACATGGTGTCGTTGACAGTATTTTAAGTCGTAGAGGTAATTGTTCTGTGCAATTTTTCTGAATAATATTTTTTAATATTTCTACGAACAACAATGCTCTTCCTTCTCTATCCACAGCTTATGGAAACACTTTATATAGTAGAATTTATTCTTCGTTTGGTAAACCTATAAACTGGACAAGCACGTAATAAGGTTGTTTTACTCCACACACTCAAATATATGCTAACGGGGCAAAATTCAAATTTTGGTTTCCACACTTAATAAAAAATGCAACATGCAAAGAAAATGTGATATCCCCGAGATATTACAATTTACATGTCTGTATGTATGTGTTGGGTGACTGGGTCTTAATAAATCACAAGGAACATATTCATGAACGGTCTTGGTTTTAATAGGCCGAGGAGCAATGTGATGAAGAACGTTTTGTATAGATATACTCCGTTCCAAATCTATCCGAAAGGTAACCTTTAAAGTTGGTTAAAAACAGGCCTGATACAGTCGCTATTGTTCTATAAATGCTCTTTTCAGTAGCCAAAGTTACTAATGTCGCTCTTTACCAGGAATACGTCAACGTTATATACTTTATTAACTATAAACTTCTCTAGTGTTCGGATAGATTTGAAATAGAGTATACATACTTGTACGTACTTAACATATTTAGTCGTTCCTAATTTTTATTGACATATAAACAAACTTCATAATCTTTAACCTTTGACTTTTGCATGTTTCACTTGTGGCAATATGCAATTATTAAATTTACAATATAAGATAATACTGGGTTATAAATGGCCAAGATTTGTTAATAAAGGATTTTGCTTTTCATAATGTATACAAGTACAGCTCCCAAAACCAACTTAAATTTTACGTAGACGCCGTAAACGTCCTTCGTGCTAAAGTATCAACCCTTCTCATTACCCTTGATATATTACTTTGGGTCGGATCCCACAATGCAGTAAAATTATACAAACTTTAGAATAACAAAAGAAATAATGCGAGCTGATAAATTTATTTCCAGAGTAATATGAATTTAGTACAGCACAACTTATTGTTGTATTTAGTATTTAACGCCTATAGAATATCTTTATGTTTAAACCTTCTTGTTAATGTTTAATATAATAATGAAAAAAATATGAAAATAGCTAATGGGAAGTATTATTTAAAAGTAAAATAAAATTTCACGATAGAACATAAGCTGGCTTTCTTTTAAAGAAATTTATAAATTTTCAGTATCTGTTTTGAGAGAAATTTGTATAAAAAATAAAACAAAAACTTTAGAAGAAAAGTTTATACGATCGAGAGTATTAATTAACGTTTGCTGAAAGAAATGTGATTGATGAGATAGGCTTTTAACGATCAAGGAGTGCGAGAGTATCCTTTTATTTCCATTAAAAAGTATTGTGCTTTTCCTTTCATTGTATTTCCTCACTTAAGCTTTTATTATTGCAGATCTATTGTGAATGGATTTATTCCGCTACGATCCTAACAATTTTTCTTGAGAACAGCCTCTTTCGCTTCATAAATTCGTTTTTTATTACACGAGATTATTGCTGCTTTAAGCTTCCGTTTGGATAATAACTTCTTTTTGTTGTACATACTCATATATTTTCTATCATTTGTACTTACAGCGGAATTCAATTATTTTAATTAAAAGTTCTCAATTGGAATTTTATATTAGTTTCTCCGATTCTCATTCAAATATTGTTAATCTAAAAATCTCTAATTATGCTTTCTAACCTATAAAACTTTCAACGTTCAGAATGCTTCCCAGGCTGGTTTTGCACAAAAGAGATGATGCTCAAGTTTTAATTACTTGGATTTTGTAAGCTCCAAAGTTTTACATGTAAAAAGTTTTTGTAAGCAACCTAATTTAACATATTTGAGAACATTAAAAGTGGTATCTAAGTTAAGAAATATATTTGCCCTGGATTTACTTGGTACACCTATATCAAAAACGAGTTATTTTTAACGATCCATTATGTTAAACACAAAAAACTTTTAATTAGTTTAGCTTGTTTGTAACTCTTGTTGATGTTTAAAAGTTCACTGAAAACTGTTTGTCCTCATAAAAGTATTTTTGACAGTTTGCATTACCGTGGTATATAGGTTCCTGTCTGTGAGTAAACTAAATCGTGACACAGCCTTGCTTTGCCTGGTTTTTTAGTTAGATTGCCATTAGCGGGAGAAACAGTACGATTTTAAATATAACTGCTTAACAGTTGGTACAATATTTGTATTAGAATAAACATGATGCAAAATAGATTGCGTAGGATAGAATGAAACTATACTGTAAGGAGAGAAATGGAACAAGACCACTTTTTTGTCACAAACATTAGGACTTAGCCAGTGAGAAACTATATTGAATTCGCGATATAGTTTGCTCAAGTTTATAAGTACAGCCCCTACATCATAACTCTGACCAGAGCGTGCTTCGACTCCAGTAAGTAAACTTTTATCCATTTCCGTCTTCACAAGTACATAAATGCATAACCTACTAAACAACCCTGTTGAGAGTTCTATCTTCCATAGTACAAATTTCGTTATTGCAATCTGCCCTTGTTCTCTACTTTTGAAATAGCACAACAGACTGCACTAATTTAAACTTTGTGTGTGATTGAGGTAAAAAGTTGCCGAAGGCGACCGATTATTTAGGAGATAGTCTCCTCTTTAGTCATGCCCTTGAAAGTAGTGAGGGAAGATGAGTGCCGAGAACGCAAAGTTTGAAGGATGAATTTAGAGGCTTTCTAGAGGCTGGTGGTTGATGGAATGAGTCCGGACGATAAAGAAGGAAGCGCGGCCGACATGCAAGATCTTTCACACGCCAAGACGATGATGTGGTTGGTAGGCCAAAGGACACCCAGCAAGCCGCGAGCCTCAGTGACGGTGTTCAGTTTACTAAGTGAATTTTGTTGGAGAAAAAAGGCAGAAGAAGAAGTTTTTCTCAGAACGGCATTGGTGACGTTCAGAACTGATATTGCTGACGTCGCCGCTAGAAAGTACCTCTTACAATCTAGGAGGGAAGAGTCCAATCATTACTCTTCGAAGAAGAGGACCTTAACGAGCCAGCATCTTGATAACCTGGAAGTCAGTCTTTGATTTCAACAAGTTGGCCACTACTCGGAGCTTTTGGAAACCTTAAAACAAAAAGTCGCATCCAAGCTGATTAACAGTCTCACAGCGTTGCATGAAGCCCTGATACAAATTTTGTGAAATGTAGAAAGAGCAATCTGACTTGTTTGGTGTTAGAAATATCCTAATCCCAGCTTTTAAAAACTGATTTTTTGTCTGAGATATTCTTTAATTATTGGTGATAAGAAATAGTTGAAATGAGTTGAAAGCTTATTGAGGTGGCCATCATTTTATCTTTAAAATGAAATTTTATCACAAGAAAATACAGTTTACGTTAGTTACGAAGAAAAGCACTGAGCAAATAAGGAGGAGCTGACAGTCAGATCTTTTTTTTAAATCATATTTAATCAATGCTATGGTTTCTAAGTCTCAACATAATAATTTTAATTAATAATTCCACTTCTGCATAATTAAATATTCATTTTAAATTTTATTTTTTGTTGTACAATGTAATTCCTTGCTTACTAATGTAAATAGAAGCAATTATATACATTTTGATATTAAATTCAGAATAGTATCTCTCATTTTGAAATTTGTAACAGCTCCAAAGGCATTAAAATATTTCTTTATGGCGGGTAAAAAGTGGGCACTGGAGAGTAGTTAGTACAAAAACCTCATGGAGTTATTCCAAAGGCTCCGATAATAAATATATTAAATAGCCTAGTAGCAAGTGTGTACTAAACATCAATTAAACACATTATTTATTAACACTATAAATTATTTAAGTTAAGGTAGTGTAACTTTTGAAATAATTGTCCTTTAAGTTTAACCCTTCTTTTGTCTCTACATTTGATACGAATGAAGACATTGAGTTTAAAATTTAATATAACGGGAAAATATTAATTTCCTCTTTTGTCATTAACTTCAACGCAGCTGTGACACTTTATCTCCAACGAAGCATTTTAATGTTGCAGATTAATTCTTGTAAATTATATAGCAGTTAAAACATCCCTAAGTATTACTAAATTTGAAATATTTACACTGGTGAGTAGTAATATTAATTACAATTAATTACAAGAATTTCAAAATGATATTAATACTAATAATAATATATACGACAATCGATAACTAACAGATTTTCAAAAAATGACACCCAATCTTCTGAAGATATTTCTGACTAACAAAAGGTCACGTTCGTGAATGCCTCACCGAAAGCTTTTAGGGTAGTTAATCTTTATTAAACAAAGATCCTCGTGATAGGGTCGGAATAGAAGGCAAATAACCCGTTATAATTGTTCTACTATTTATTTTTTGCAAAAACCATATTGATTATAATTAAGTTTGTAACGAAATGATTATTGTTTTATTGACCGTTTCTTTTGAAATAACATACAATTACTATAAACATACTTAGCTCTTTATATTTCTCAATTTAATTCGGGAAATAATTTAGTAAGCTGTAATTATTAGATTACTTCTACAAATCGTCAATTTTTACATTTAGAACTTTCTTCTGTAACGTAATTACTAGAGACTGGAAAAAATGCAAAATGCATATTTGTATTTTTTGGTATATACCTATTGCCGAGACTTCGTAATTATACATTTCATGTGTTTTTAATGCGATTTGCATCAAGTTCTTTACTGCATATTTGCATATAACGACTTTTTTTGTATAATGCATATTTGACCCTATTTGGCATATTTAGCATATTTTATTTAGCTTTTCTGAGAAATATCCATAAAGTACAACAAAAAATCTTTCTGTAGATATAAGCTTTTCTTTTGCGATTTTTCTACTGTTGAACTCTCGATAGCATTTCCTGCAGATGTTATTTTCGTAACTGTCCCTTTTCTACAGGAAATGACCAGTGTTCGAAACAAAAAATCTTGTGACGTCAGTACAGGATTAGCTCTTCAAATCTTTAGAAATTTAAAAAGTAGTTTTGCAATTAGTTGCAGTAAATCAGTGCATTTGTCGAGGACATATCGTTGTATAAATTAGATAATTTATTTTTCGTGACTTTTTACATTAGTTCTTCTACATTAAAAAAACATATTTAGATCGAGATTATGAAACTGTAATACAAAATATTAAAAGTGAAATTGGAAATGGGCCTATTTGGTTTACGATAGGATAAAACCACTGACACAAAGAGACAGTACATAGCTGCATTAATTGTAGCTGCATGAAATGAAAAAAAATCATGTAATGGTTTTTTAGTCAGCGTGATAGAATTGGATCGAACTAACAATAAAACATTTGTTAATGATTCCCTAGTCAATTTATTTTTGCTCAATAAACTACCTGTGGACAATGTGCTATTGATGGTCACTGATGCTGCTCCCTATATGATGAAGGCGGCATATAACCTGCAGATATTTTATCCACATCTAATGCACTGTACGTGCTCAGCACTTAGATTGAACAGGGTAGCTGAAGCTGTAAGATTGGAGTTTCCAGGTGTCAATCGTTTGGTGTCAAACATTAAAAAAGTGTTTCTTAAAGCACCACTCTGAGTTGAGATTTTCAATGAAAAAACTTTCCGGTATTCTTTACCCTCAGAACCAATTTTTACGCGATGAGGAACCTGGCTGAACTTTGTTACATTTATGCAAAACATTACAACGGGATTAAAAATGTTCTTTGTGAATTTGATCCCAAATCTCCATTGCAATTGAAAAGTGTATCAACATTTTCAATAAATCCAACATTGAAAATCAACTTTACATACATAAAATCCAACTTTGGCTGCATTGCATCTGCTATAGAAAAGCTAGAGAGCAGACGTCTTTCGTTAAATACAAGTATTGGAATAATCGAAGAAATAGGAAAACAGACTTAGTAATGGACATGGGACAATAAATAACAAAATAAAAGAGAAACTGCAAAGTGCTCTTGGAAATAATAGCGGTTTTGCTACTTTAAGAGAAATCCAAAAAATTTTGAATGGTGAATTTGATCACCAAGCGAATAATTTAAATTCAGATACACTATGTAAATTTAAGTATTTCTATTGCATCTTGTGAAACCGAACGCACATTCTCGGCATACCAACATATTTTATTAGACAACCGTCGCGCCGCCAAGATTTAACAATAGAAAATATACAAAAATATTTAATTGTTCACTATTTTAATCAAAATACAGTAGATAAGTAAAAGTTTTCTCGTAAACAAGCCAATAGTGAATGTTATTTTTATAAATACGTTTTAAAAATTTTTAATTATATTTTTGCCGTATTTCTAAGTAGTTAATTATCTTCTCTTAGTTTTTTCTTTTATGAATTTTCTATATACGTACAAGTACATGTACTACATACTTTAACATTGTCAGAACACAATAAAAATGTTTTGTTTCCTTAATTCTGTATTTTTCTTATATTCATAAACACATATTTGGCGGCATATTTTAATAGTTTTTGTGGCATATGTACATACATATTTAGGTATTTTTAAATGCATATTTTTCAGTCTCTACTAATTACTTATTTGACATAACTATTATTCATCACAGAGACAGTTGACTTTAAAGAACTTCGAGAATTTGCATTTTTAGTGAATATTTGAAATACCACGTATTATTTTTCAAAAAACAAGAAAAGTAATGAATTGATCTTCAAAATAGGCAAGGTTTCTGTCATTTAACTGGTCGAGATTTCCAGATCTTGAACATCCATACCTCTATGTATCTGCATTTTTCAGTAAAATTTTTCATATTACTAAAGAAAAGAATATTTTTTTAAGATATTCTGATAAATAGAAATATTTTTTTTTTGTTAAAAAAGATTTTTTTAAATACTTCATTTAAATTCACGTTTTAATTGAGAATTTTTTAAAGTGGTAGCTGTGGTAAAAACCGTCCGTCTACGTAATATAAACACTCTAAATTATCCACACTTCTCAAATTCCGTTTTATTTTTTTTTCTTCACGTTTCAATCAATATTGAATTTAGTAATCAGTTTTAATTAAAACACACCCACAAAATGAAAAGCTGAAAATTAGAGTTAATCGATATTTAAAATAATTTTGTAATACTTCAAATTCATTTAATTATTTATTAGTTGCTGAAAAACTTAATATAAAATCTGCCACCTTGTTTGCTCTTTTCAGTTCCAGTAGTTTCACAGATAGGTGTTAATCAACAGAATATTCATTGAATGGTGAAATTTACTTCTTAGTTAATATTCGTATTCTCATTTTTCACAGTCTAGAACAATATCAAAAGTTTTAAAAGTACTAAAACTGAAACGTAAAAGAATAAATTACTAACGTCAAGTTCAGATTTTTCAATAGAAATTAGGATTTTTTTGTGATTGTAAACAGGTCTTTCCTAATTTTTTTTATTGAAATTATTCATATTATATTTTTTGATGACCATTGTTATCTGTAGTATAAGCTGATTATATACGATGCAATGAAAATGCTCCTTGAGCCAATGAACAAGTAACAGTATAAATTCTACATATTATACTGGTTATAAATAAAAAATATATAGGAATGAAAATGAAAATGTGAGACACCTTGGACTTAAAGCACGAGAACAGATTTTTTTGGTTCAATTAAGAACGAAATTTACGATTAAATGATTTTTAACAAATCTTTGATAAAGCATTTTAAGACAACGAAATAACTTCTTTGGT
Source organism: Ignelater luminosus (assembly GCA_011009095.1). Classification (NCBI taxonomy): domain Eukaryota; kingdom Metazoa; phylum Arthropoda; class Insecta; order Coleoptera; family Elateridae; genus Ignelater; species Ignelater luminosus. The sequence goes on from VTPC01001058.1 coordinate 112,644, forward strand.
TGCAAGTAGAATGTATTTGGGGTGAAGTTAATTTCATGTTTTTTTTTCTTCTTTTTTCGCCGATTATTTTTTAAGAAAGGTATACTTGATTCATTTCAATACAGTTTTAAGAGAAATGTTTTTGAAGGCACGCAAAACTTTTTGTTTACTCACGTCATTCCTTTCAGAATTATCTTACTTACTTATTTTAGAAATTACATTTACAATTTATTTAATTTCTAATTAACTTGATAAACGTTCCATTCAACCATTTAAATGCTTAATGTTTCAACTTCCTTTTTTCTTTTCTTTTTTTTAATTTTGCACTTGTTTTATTCTGCCTGAATTCGTCCATTCCGTGCAACTCTCCACAACCACATTCATTACTACTTGTAATGTTTCTCTGTCAAGTGTGGAAACAACAGCAACCTCCCCCATTTTATCATTCACTCGGCGTTCATTTTCCGAGTGTATATTTTTTGTTTAAGTTTTTATTGCTTTGTTGCAAGAATAGCTTCGTGAAAACATAGTACATTGAAGGTTTTAGTCAAGTTTCTCGAGTGCGAGAACGTTTTGCTCGTCTTTCCTCATCATCCCGTAGTATGCTAAAGAACTAAACCTTATTCATATTAATGTTTTCCCTATCCTTATTATGCTAGCATGGAAAATTTTTGCTAATGTATTCAGTTGCCTTACCAGATTTATTTATTTATTCATTTTATGGGAACTGAAACCAAGTGAGAACTTGCGGTTTTCTTTTGAAGTTTTAAAAAGTTTAAACATCAGAAGCCTATTACGTTTGTCTCTTTTTCCGTTCCTTTTGTTTTTAAATTAAGAGAGAAGATTGGGTTATTTTGTGTGCGACCATACTATTCATGCAGAAGTTCAAAGTAAGATATTTTAAAATTGTTATTGTAATACATAGATATTATTAATGTCGACGATAACAATGATTGACAGTAACCAAAGTAAGAAAATAGTCAGATTATTATTTTTTCCCGCTATTAAACCTATGAATATAAATATATCGTGGAAAAATAACTGTACGTCAGAAAATGGAAATGGCAAGACTTAAGTATGAAGGAAAAAAGAAATCGTGTAAATTCAAGAAAAAGATACATTGAGATATTTAAGAACGGTAGACATGCAGTACTCATCACAGATGAAATATCAGTTTTAGAATTAAGCTGTATGACCTCATGATAGTTCCATCTTCGAAATGACTAGATCCTTTTTCTCCTAATTAGGATTTTCAAATGTTTTATGCTTTCCTCTTATTATTTTGATCAAATGAATAATTTTAAATTTTATTTTTATCAAGGGTTGGCATTCAAACGAAAGATATACCTTCTTTCTACTGTGTACGTATTACAATATCAATATTACTCTTCGGAGTTTGAGGTATATCTTATTTACAAATTACTCATTTGCCCCAAAATTTGCATTTGCATTAAGATGTTTAAGAAATTTCAGTAAGTTTGTTTTTATGGACTCAAAATAAGTTACACTACAGCTCGTTAATTTTGGATATCATCACAACGCATTAGCCAAATTTGTCTCTAGATAGAAGTAGATAAATAAATAGTAAATGAATAAATAGATATAAAATATAAAGCTTACACCTTTCCACTTCAGAATAGGGTATGCGATGTATGCAATTGCACACAGACTAGGCTGTTGATACAAGCCTACAAACCGTTCGAAAAGGATTAAATACTAAGTTAGGTTTTTAAAACGAAAATGTCACTGATTTTATTCGCTCTCCTGAACCTTCAAGTACTTTGTTATGCTACTGTATAAAGATAAATTCGCTGTAAGTTTCTGCTAAACCAATGATCCTTAGATTTGTAATAAATTAAAAATAAATGAAATAAAGAAAGAAGGCTAGTAAATCAGTTTTTTATGCCCAAGTATGTGTTAAATCTGCCAATTTCCGTAGTAAACGGAATACTATTTAATAATATTCAAACGGATACAAAAGTCTTTTTCACCTAATAACAGGAAACTACTGAAGGATAATATGAAAATTCTGTACGTTAATATTTGATGGTTAAAAGATATGAAAATCCTACAGAATGTTTTAATGCAAATCACATAAGAACATTAAAGTACTTTAACGATATTCTTTGGCTTGCGATGTTGTTTTACAAGTCTAGACAGACAGTATTTTCGATTTCTTTTCTATGAAATATTAAACATGAACAGCCTTATTCGTTTTGTATAGCTTTTCATATCTTAACAGAAGATTAACTCTAAATAATTTATACACAAGCAAGGATGAATTTACAAGTTTAACATAATGTATTAAGTTGATACGATTTTCCCTGATGTATACACATTTGTTTCAGGTTATGGGCACGTAACACCATTAAGCCGTACTGGAAAAGTATTTTGCGTGTTATACGCAATGGCTGGTATTCCTTTAACCCTTGTTCTACTTTCTGCTCTCGTAGAAAGACTGTTAGTTCCAACGATATGGTTTCTTCAGTTTTTAAATTCTAGACTAGGACATCTTTACCAACCACTCAACATACGTTTATTACATCTCTCTGTCATGGGTAAAATTATTTTTAAACTAAAAATTATTATTTTTATAATTTAAATTTTATTTTAGTGTTGTTTTTGATCACCTTTTTCATGCTAATACCAGCTGCAGTTTTCGCTGCAGTTGAACCTGATTGGGATTACTTAGATGCGTTTTATTACTGTTTTATTTCACTGACGACTATTGGACTTGGAGATTATATACCAGGAGATTCCCCAGAACAACCACATCGTCCAGTATATAAGATAGCAACAACAGGTAAATTTACTTTCACTTTATACATGATCTGTTTGTTATGAAAAATATAAAATGCTAATCGGACGCGACGTGAAATAATGAAAATGAAATAAATCTAATAAATTAATATTTGTATGCCTTTATAAACCTCACGAAAAAATTTTACTAAAACGTTGCTAATCTCACAAAAGCAGGAATGTTTGCCCACTGCTTCAACCCTTAACTTAACTGATGAGAAGAAGAATGTGCCGCAATACAATAATCAGTATACCAATAGGTACAATACCTAATATCATGCCTATTGCAAAGAAACTTGAAGTAGTATCAAAATAAAACTACAAAACTATGTACAGAATTTTATTTTAACAAAGAGAAAATAAAAATAAGAACGCAACCTAAACAATATCGCTTTTATTACTATACTTTACGTTTACTTTAATAGGATTTGTAATCTTTAAGATGTTCATTCTAGAAATTATAATATTATCTTGTTTACTAGTTACCATTTTCATGTATGTAATACTTTCAGGTTACCTTTTTCTGGGAATCACTTTTATGATGTTAACACTGGCCGTCTTCTATGATATTCCACAATTAAACATAGGCTTGCTCTTCTCAACGTCCGATGATGTCAATTCAGAAAAAGTTCATTTAGCTGGAGCGGGATTAGGAACACAATATGGTGTTGGAAGTGTGTACGATCCCCAATGTGATGAGAACACCCACCGGCATGTCGTAAGGGTACGATCGCGACGAGATGATAGTCCTAGTCCTGAAGAAACAGTCCCTAAAGATTTTAGGCTTCCTTGAATGTGCACTTATAGAATAGAAACACATACAAGATGGAATTATGATGATAATGTCAAAACATAATTTATATGATGATGATGGTAGTGATTGGTGATGGAAGTTATTATCATTATTTGAGTTTTGCTATATGTTGTAAAATTACCAATCATAGGAACGTATAAAGTATAGGAAAAGGAGTATTAACTAACTCGAAATATTTATGTAAGATTTTTAATTTTAAGTAATATCAAGATCCTCCGGTTTTTAAAATTTGTTTTTATGAACTATTTTTATCCATTTATAGTTAACTAATTTTATTAGCAATGTTAGTATCACAGTCATTTAGAATACATGACAAACATTTTTATTCTTGAGTAGTTTATAATTAAATACTTATTACAGTTGAATTACAGTGAATATTTTAATCTAAATAGGATGTATGAATTAAATAAGAATGAAAATCCATCATCATCAGATCTCTGTTATAGTACCAAAAAAAGCATGCTCTGTAAATTATTTACTCTACCCTACACAGACTGTTTAGTAACTTCTTATGTTCGTGATGTAGTTATACAGAGAAATATCAGAGTAAAACATAAGTAACGTACTTGAGTCAGATATAAGATAATAATCTGCAGAAAGAAGTAAGAGAAGGGAAGACTTGCCCATTCAATTGAAGCAAAAACAAGTTGAAAAATGCATAATAGTTATATAGATAGAATTATTTAAAACAAGAGAATATTTGATGAAAAAGAAGTGGTAGAAATTATTGGTGAGTGATGTCCCCACTCTAATGCTGTATCAATCGCAGGTACTAAATTAATCTAAGGAGCAGCCTTAGTTCTTTGAGTAAATATAACTGTATAACTGAAAATAACTAAACACCACTAAAAATTATTGTCATTAATACCTAACTTAAATATTTATATTTTACTGTGATATTTCTCAATTCAAGTATTGGAAAATCTTGAAAATCCATTTAACTGTTTATTTTCGTTATTACATACCTATTTCTTATATTTTGAAATATTTTTTAGTTTTTATTGTTTTTATTATAATTTTCGTTTGTTTTCATAAATTATAGGAAAGAATCTTAATGTAATTTCTTTTTGTATTTTTAGAAAATTGACAGTAGTAGGTATACAGAATGATCACTACAGGATAATATATTAGCATTTCCGAAATAATTAAAAACTTGTATAACATCAATTTCACCTGTTTTGAAACTTCATATTTTTGAATATGAAAACCTAGAAGGGTAATCGCAAGTGGAGATTTTCATTATAAAAAAACGTGGAAATAAACTTAGAAAGAAATCATTGAAAATATATTTGCTATAATTATACCGGGTGTAGAAATGAATGACACACCCTCGAAATTTACGCGAAAAGTAATTTTAAAATAGAAATGTAAATAGGCTTTACAGATAAAAACAATATTTATACCGTATCCAGTTATATCACATTAAAATCTGAGAAATCAAACCAGAAAAGTACATCTTTCAAATAAAATCGTAGGATCATCAACTCTACACCCTGTACATTTATTTTAACGCAAGGTAAGTTTCGTATTCTCATCAAAAGTTAAAGTTGGATTCATCATAAGTTACGCCCAATTCACATATTTTTCTTACTTTTTCTTTCCATTTTACATACCTTATCTATTATTTCAAATATTTTTTTGAAAAAGGAAACTGAAAATGTAAACGATTATAAAAATTCATTCATATCGTAAACACATCATTGCTCGTGTTTGAAATATCCACTTGTATGTTTTTAAGGCCTAGGCACGATAAAAATATTTTTGCAAAAGAGTTATATATTTTCAAAATATAAGATTGTATATAGTCTCTTTAGAATATTTCCCTGTGTGCAATGTTAATTTATTATAGATTACTAATTATTACTAATTGTAAAACTTAAAAAAATATAACTACTTTCTTCCTAAGTATTTAAATCATTCTTTCTACTGGTAAAATGCAATTAAATATCAACTTGTGTGGACCAATAAAGGATTACATAGAAACTGCCCTGCTTGTTTTTTTACTCTTGTATAGGTAATCAAGAAGCGATAGTGAAAATATAGCAAAGAAACTCATCAGAAAGTTAAATGAAGTTCCATTATGCAGAGACTTGAAAAGTATTTTGATGGCAACTTGTATTAGCAATCAATAAAGGTAGATAGTAGACACAAAAACATGAGATTATTTTAGAATTATTTAACATAAGTATTGATTTAGGTAAGGAAGAAGAAGGAACGTTTGCATAAGAAATAATTTGTGTCTCTCTTTCTGTAAAAGATAAATCCTTCATTATGCCTTTTGAGATTAGAATAATTATGCTGGTCAAATAAGATAATTCCTGATTTAAGAAGTCTTGGAATCAACTAATGTAGAGAAAGTCCGCCATTTGCTTTGGGATATTGATACGACGGCATATTTCGGAATGCTTAAGACTGCTTTACTTTTTTAAAACACTCATAATAGTATACATTTTTTAGTAAGCTGAGTCTTCTTTAAATTCTGTTTTCGTTGATATGTATGTAATTTGACTCATTTGTGATATTTTGTTTTAAGATAATCACAGACATGCTGAATTTTCCTAAAATAGAAGAGCCATGATTTCACACATCTTTTTGAAAAATTGTATCAATTATCCTGTAAACCGCAAATTATGATTGTTCTTCTTACAATCAATTTTACTTCTCGAAAAAAGATTAACACTTAACTTGTTATTGCGTGTGCCCAGCAAACGGATACGGCGATCACGATAAATTATAGTATTGTATAGGGCAATTCAAATTAAGTTTTCTCGCGTTTCTCTCTCACGTTTTCTATTCCAAATACTAGAAAAATGAATGCACAGCTTTTTTGAAATATTTTTTTTATTTAAATGTGACTTCAGCATCTGAAGCAATTCTACATGCCTAAAATTTAATATCATGTGAATAAGACTTCGAAGCAGAGATATGGAAATCTGCCTTCGAGCTCCAAACTAGCTATAAAGGTCTCCATCGGACTCCGAAATAACGTTCCGGTGTCCCGATAAGTATAATAGGAACACTAAAAAAAAAATTAAAATATGGGACAATCACGCATATACTATTACTGAGAGATCGCCATCTTGAAAATAATAAAAGAGATGTGCTTATTGAAAAGAGAATAAGACAGAATTTCATTAGTGATAATAAATCCAAGGAGTTGCTATTTGAGAAAATAACATTGATTATTCTCAGGAAATTGAGCAGGAAAGTAAAACAATCACAGTTTCTCAAGTTAACCTTCTTTCGAGAAGTAGTATTGGTAATAGGAAGAAAAGCAGCCAATTTTGCGGTTTACAGGGTACCTGACGAAAATTCTCAAAAAGATATGTCAAGTTCTCCTATTCTAAGAAAATTGGGCATTTTCGAGGTTATCTTAAAACAATTATCGCAAATTACATATCAACAGAAACAAAGTTTTAAGCAGAATCAGATTACTAAAGAATGCATACAAGGTGCCATTAAAAAAATAAAGTTGATACAACTTTCGCTAAGACCGGAAGCAACCTTGAGCATTCAACTTAGTCGAGAAATGACAAATATGTTGTCATTTTTATATTTCAAGTTTCAGAGCTCCATTTCAAAGTAAGTATAATCAAATGCTGGACTGTTTCCACTTCTATTTATTATTTGCACGCGATAAGCTTCTTACTAATTTGTTTTCAATAAGGTGCTAATTAAATCTATAATTGCAGTTTAAAATATTACATAAAATACACTTTTTGTGCGAGGGGGGGAGTTGGTGGCAAACACGCTTCAATACTTCAGCGACATTACTTCTCCTCCCTCTTCGGTACTCAAAGATTGACGTATAAAGTGGGTTATCTGAAAACCCTAGCAAGGATCACGAATATTAGATAAGATACGGTTAATACATTTGGCCTCAAGCCAATCAGTAGCTTAATGCTCAGCACGAATAATAGAAAAGCACAGAAAAGACACGGTTGATAATATTGGACGAAGCTTGACGTAAACAAAATCCCAACAAACGCAAATGGGGAGAATGGTTTGCTTACAATGACGCTTTATTATGATATATTCTGTCTTGTTTTTCTTTTACTGTTTTTTATACGTCTTATATATGCAGTAATTAGTATTCTCAGAAATGTAACAAGAACAGCTTACGTCTTCTCAAGACCTTAGAAACCACAAGGCATTTTACAGTCCTTATGATTTAAAAGTTAAGTTGAATATCATCTCTTTACCGTTATCTAATTAGTACTGTTATTCTTACAACCATACGCATCAGCATCTATTAAGTTACCCATTAAAGTTGTTTGTTATTAAGTTTTAATTCCAAACCTCGGCAACATCATATTTTTTTTTAATTTATGTCGTCAGCGCTTATATGGGCGTTCACAGGATTTTTTCTAGAGGGAGGTGAAAATTAAAAGAAAAAGAAAAGCTTGGCTAAGATAGAGCCCGTTCGCAGCTCAGCAAAAAACGAAGTTTTATGTCATTATTGGACCAAGTGGCCTATTTTGCCTTTCCCTCGAAGCACCCACAATCACTTATGGAATGTGTGAATGTGTATTACGTTGGAGCGTTCAACGGTTGGAGGGAGAACATCGGAAAGTGGGATAGATTCACGGATATTAGACAATATACGATCGACTAATTCGACCTCCAGCCAATCAGTAGCGTATACGTCAGCGTAATCTTCAATCTATACCACTTCTCAATGTTCTTCATTCAGCGTAATACACATTCTGTAAGCGCTGGCGCCATGAATTTAAAATATGGTGTTATTGCCAAGGTTTGGAATCAGTAATTAATCACAAACAACTTTTTTAAAGGGTAACTTAATAAATGTTGAAGCGTATGGTTTTAAGAATATCAGTACTAATTAGATCTAACGGTAAAGAGGCGATATTCAACTTAACTTTTAAATTCATGAGGAATATAAAATATCTTGTAGTTTCCAAGCTCTTAAAAAACATAAATTGCACACTTTACATTTCTGGGAAAACAAAGGCACTTTATATAGGCATTTCTATAAACATAATAAAAACAATCAAAAAAGCAGGGCAAAACACAACATAATAAAGTGTCATACCTCATCATACGTAAGTAAACCATTCCCGCCATTGGAGATTTGCTTACAGCAAGCTCCGCTCAATGCATCGACCGTGTCTTATCTAATAGTCAGGTGGGAAATACCGTTCCCGATGCAGAACGGTTCCAGTTTCGATTACGTCAGATAAATAGCGCGACAAAAGAATTGTTCCTGAAATACAAGGCTTGCTGGAGAAATTTCTGCAAATGGTTAAGAAAACAAAGATACAATGTAGTAAGCGGTTTTATTGTTTTTTAAAATATTCGCTCTTAGCATCAATACACTTTTGCATACGCTTAAACCAATTTTCGAAGCATTTCTCTAATCTGAAGCTGGTACCTCAGAAACCAGTTGCTAAATGCCGCAACGGCTGCTTTTGATTGTCAGGAACAGAAAGAAGTCATTTGGTGCTAGACCAAGCGAATACGGACAGTGCGACATCAATTTCACTTTTTCACTGGCTAAAAAATCGACAGTTTATGAAGCTGTGTGGGCATTTGCACTGACATGGATGCGCCGATTTGGATTGTTTTTTTTTTATTTCACCGATGACTTCCGACAAACAAATTGTACCAAATCAGTATTCACAGTTCTTTGTTCCTCCAAAGCTATAGTTGCCTTATGTCCAGAAATACGGAACAAACAAGTGATCATTTGCTTTGCAACACTGCGTGAATGAACAACTTTTGTGGGTTTCGACTCACCTCGACACATCCAAACAGTGGATTATTGTTTAGTTTCCAGCTCGTAGATCCAACTTTCATCACCAACGACAATGTCGTACACTAAATTTGAATGACCTCGAATGAATTTCTTCAGCATTTCTTTGCATCAATTCACACGATTCTTCTGTTGAGCTTCACTCAAATTATGTGAAAACCAGCGATTGCAAAACTTCCGTGCGTTTAAATGATCGTGTAAAATAAAATACAAAAAAATTGAGGACTCCCACTTAAATTTTCAAAACTACCCCTCATTCCACCCCCAGTGAGGGTGGGGTTGGTTTTTCATGTCCATAAACAATTTCTAATAAAAAATCAATAAATACAAAGAAAATTGGAGGTTCCCATTATATTTTCAAAACTACCCCTCGTTCCAGTGAGGGTGGGGATGATTTTCACGAGTTACGTTTAAATAAAATAAAAATGCAACTTTCTGATAAGTTTTTTTTGGATTCACATCGAATCCTTATTCAAAAAAAACATTTATTATTTCTCCCAACCCTCGTGTAAGGGTGGCGGGAATGGGGGTATTTCATGTCCATAAACCATTTTCGATAGAGAATCAAAAAAATAAAAAAAAAATTGGGGGTTCCCATTTAAATTTTCAAAACTACTCCTCACTCCACCCCCAAGTGGTATTTCGTATCTTTTTAAGCTGAAGTGTATTTCTCAAGATATTTAACCGTTTCCGGACTTTTGGGCCACTCTAAGACAAAAATAGATTTTTGTACAAGTCAAAGAAAAGGCATTTGAAGTTGTCTCTAAGTTTATCTTCTCTACTTTGCAAAAACAAGAATAACAATGAGAAGAAAGAATCTTTCATAACATAAAGACGTTGTATACACCATGATTAAAAACTGTGGGATCAGCCTAACATACCTAAGAAACCTTATATCGAAACAACATGAAATTTAGAGCGTATACGAGGTCTGTTCAAAAAGTATCGCAAATATTGTGTTTTTTCAAAAATTATTTATTTATTCATGAATATCTATTTTGTCACCTTCAAAGTAATCCCCATCAGATATTATACACTTGTGCCAACGTTTTTTCCAATCCTCGAAGCACTTCAAAAAATCATTTTTTGTAATCTTGTTCAGCTCCTCCTTCGATGCCGTCTTTATCTCCTCAATCGTAGCGTAGCGTCGTCCTTTCATGGGCCTCTTCAGTTTCGGGAACAAGAAAAAGTCACAGGGGGCCAGGTCTGGGGAATACGGTGGCTACGGCATCATTAGTGTGTTGTTTTTGGCCAAAAATTCGCGCACAAGCAACGATGTGTGAGCAGGGGCGTTATCATGGTGCAAAGCCAATTTTTGTTCTTCCACAAATCCCGGCGTTTCGGGCGGATTGCTTCGCGCAAATTGCGCATAACTTGCAGGTAATATTCGTTATTGACCGTTCTACCCCGTGGCAAGAACTCATGATGCACCACGCCCCTGCAATCGAAGAAAACTGTAAGCAAAACCAAAAGCACGCTCTTCGTCGTTCACATCTTCTCGGCCCTCTGAGAACATTTTGTACCACCGATAAACGTTGCTTCGGTCCAAGGTAGATTCACCATATGCCACAGTCAACATTCGGAATGCGTCCGCGCACTTAATTTTGTTTTTCACACAAAATTTGATACAGATTCTTTGATCCATTTTTTAGAATAGAAAAATCAAAGACGAGCCAAAACACGTCCAAGCAAAACAGCTGTCAAATATTAACTGAACATTCAAAATGGCCGAACTTGTCGGCATAAGTGAGGGACATGAGTACCAACATAACGCCACAAAAAAATCGAAAATCGAATATATGGTACGTAACCCGCAGAAATTCAAAATTCGCGATACTTTTTGAACAGACCTCGTATTTTTTTTGGCATTTTTAATGGCATAAAGGATTAGATATAACTTCATTGGAGAACTCTAGTTTTTTCTGAGTACATTGATGTACCATTTGTTCGTGTTACTTTTATTAAATATTTTAAATAAAATCATAAGCCTCCCAAGTAAAGAGTGCACCCAGCGTATATCTGCACCCTTCAATGGGGTCATTTAGTAAAATATTATTTTTGCTTATTTGGGTTGCTTTCGCTTTAAATTAACGCTGGCTTTTTTTCAGATTTTTTCTGGTTTTATTTTCACTATTTTTTTCAATGTAAAGTTCAAAAAAACTTTTCCCATCACTCCTGTGATGTCACAAGTCTTTGACCACCGACGTCTTTGACAATATGACAACGCCAAAAACGGGAGCGCTTGCATGTGGAGCGCCGGATGCGGATGCTGTCGGTATTATAGACAGCGCTTAGAAGTTTAAATTTTAGAACTGCTGAGGTTATGCGGTATTTTATTATCATATATACTATATATTATATTTACATAGTTTTATACAAATAAGCTAACCACTAAACCACAAAACAATAGTCAATAATAGACGAAAAAAATTAGGAGGAGGATCAATGAATAAATGCCACCGTAGGTGGCTGCCATTTAGAGAACTTAATCTCTCTATGGCTGGTGAGTTGGAAAAATGGTGGGTAACTCCTGTCGTGCACGCCAACATGTCGGGCACCAAGCAGTCCGCACGCCCGCAGTCCACGGTGATGATGGTAGGTGGCGAAGGTGGTGCAGGCCGGAAGCAGGTTCTCCATAATCCCCGCAGGCGATGGTGTCGATGACCCAGGTTGGATGGTGTACCCAAGGACGGCCAGCGAGCCGTCACACAGAGACGACGAGGAGTTCGACGCGACGGTTCTTTTCAGAACGGTGTTGGAATTGTGTAATGAGAAGTGTGAGAGTGTGTATATGTTAGTGTAGTGGTGTGTGGTGTCTAGGTGAATATAGTGTGCCGTGGAAGTGCAAAACTGTTCCGGCATTTGCCTTAACCACTGGGGAAACCACGGAAAACCCAGTGAGAACAGTGTGGTGGTTGGAATGGATGTGGTGATTATTGGCGGGAATAGTTTGGCGGGAAGTTGTTGGAGGGAACGGATTTGGCGGGAAGCGTGACGGATTGACGAAGAATTTCCGGGCGTCGTGGAGTAGGTACCTCGAGGAGCCCCGGGCTCGAGGGTTTGGGTAGGAATGGAATTTGGTAATCACGGCCCGGTAGCTACCCGGGCCGATCAGGTGAGGCTGAGATGTGTGGTGATGATGGCCGGGCCTGCGCACCCCTACGCAGACGCCGGTTGGTGGTGGAGCGGCCGTTGATCCATCTACTGCATCTTGGGTATGATTGGGTTTGTGGCGGTCGCGGTCTTCAAGCTCCCTCAATTCCTGGAGACCGACGGTCGGTTGGGTTGATGCAGCGATACGACCTCGAGTCGCCCCGTTGGTGGTGGATGTGGGCCAGGCCTGTGCCCCCCAAACACAGACTCTGGAGGGTGGGTTGGCGGTAGCTCCCCAACTACCGCGTTTGTGGTTGAGCCCGTACTCTTCGTCACCGATGCGTCACCGCTCGCGCTGCAGACCGGGTCGACTGCCTCGCTTCTCACTCGAAGCCGGAATGGAAAAAAATTACAGATACTTACGATACTTATAATATCCTTGGTTGAAATCGACAAAGCGGAGAAACCCGACAACTAACGAATGACAGCAAAGACACAAAAACGTGATTGCAACATTTCAGCTCTACTGACGAACTATGACGTCACTAGTAAAGAAAAATTATTTTATTTCTTTGTTATAACTCTTTAGTTATCATATTACGGAAAAAACTGTTAATGGATATTTACTATATATCCTGTCTAGAATGTAAATGTGTTTAGATTTCAATAAATCCATTTTAGGAAACGACCCTCTGGCTACCGACCTGCATAGTAGTATAAAAGAGTGCATTTTGCTACCTGCATAGTAGTATAAAAGAATGCATTTTGCTAACACTTTTTAGATGCAATTAGCAAAGACACTGGCAAAAATTGCTGCTTAATATGGTATTCCAATAAAAGTATAATTAGTTTTGCAATTTTGAAGAACTATACTACCTATGGTTTATAATGTGTTTACATGTATGTATGCAATACATACCCCCGGGAATGTGTAACCTATGTAACAAGCAACAAAGCCAGTTAATTGTGATACCACATACATCAAACAAAAGACGATCGCAAATTGAGCTCAATAACGATTTTCTTTCCGTTACAGGCGCTGTTGTTCTAGATTAAATTTGACAAGTTTAAACGTCAGTTTATAAGTTTGAGGTTATTAAAATTTAAATGTTAGAAAAAAGTAATTATTAATGCCTTGTTGTCGCGTATTCTTTATTCTTTGCAGTTTGTATGACCAAGTATGTATTTTCTATTACCTCGTCATCTTCGTCACTTTCACAATTCTGTTTTTATAAATTGCTGTAAAACAGATTTTGTAGGGTCAGGGCCGGCTGGAAGTTTTGCAGGGCCTTTAAATAAAAAAAGAAACACACACTACTTTTTATTTTAAATACTTAGAAGAAATTAGAAATTTTATTTATTCTGAACATATCGATACAAAGAATTAATTCTTTTTTTCTCAAGGCGCGGGACCCTGGGCAGTTGTCCCGCAAACCCGGCTCTATGTAGGGTTGAGCCAGACATTGGAAAGTTACTCTAAAAAAGTAATTAGTTACAGTTACAGTTACCTTATCAAAAACTGTAATTAGTTACAATTACAGTTACTTGATTTTAAAAAGTAACTATTTACCATTACAGTTCCTGCAAATATGTACTGTCAGGTACTTTGATTCTATAAAGAAAATAAAGAAAAACTCAAGGTGATTCTAATTAATTTTCCTTTGTATAAGCTTACTGTACAACTCTTAGAATTACACAATATAAAAACATGTATTTTCTGAACATCATCAAAACTAAATTTGAAAATCGATTATTCAAGTAACGCAAAAGTAACGACCTGAAGTCGTTACCGTTACACGCTTTTTGTAATTAGTTACAATTACTTTACTGTGTCTTTATAAAGTAACGCGTTACCTTTAGCGTTACATGTAACGCGTTACTTCTAATGTCTGGGTTGAGCAACCGTTTCTGAATAAATCGAGTTAACCCAAATAACTGTATCATGTATAATTTGTATTATCAGATCAGAAATACGAGTTAAGTTTCCGAAAACACATTATTTATTACTTTTTTCTAAAATTAAGTTTTAATCGTCTCAAACTCATAAACTGACGTTTAAACTTGTCAAATTTAACGTAGATCAACAGCGCCTCTAGCAGAGAGAAAATCATTATTGAGCTCAATTTACGATTGTCTTTTGTTTGGTGTCGGTACTTTGTATCACAATCTTAGATCATATATACTCCGTAGATAACGCCTTCTGCATTTAGCTAATGCATTTGGTTTGTACCAACATTCAGTCATTGTAGCGCATGCGCAATAAGTAAATCTCGTAACTTCAAAAATCATTGGCGTACTTACGCAAATTTCCTACAGGGGCAACATAAATATATCAAAAGGCAGCATTCATGTTATTTTTATTTATCCTTGTATCTATAGATTATTGTAAGATTCAGGAACAAAAAAAATAAATTTAGAATACAAATAAAATAGTAAAAAAAACTGCAAATCACAACACCACGTATGCTTACGAACGACACTGCTTTTTGAACAACGCAAAATCGCGGAAAACACACTGCGCATCTCTTATAATGACACGCTGATGACAAGTTGATGTGAATCTTGACACAAACTCGTGGCTGAAGGCTTTATCTACGGAGTATATATGATCTAAGATCACAATCAACTGGCTTTGACAAGCAACTGTAAAAATTGCCATCTATGACTCACTAATTAAACTCTTAACATTCTTATGCAGGGATCTATATGTTAATGCTATGATTAAGTCACAAGCAGTACCGGAAATAAGTTATTGCTAAAATTTTTAATACAAAAGCTAATATTTATGGATTGAAGACTTCCATTATGGAAACTAGAAAAGTTTCCTTGGCATAATTCTAGCAAAATCATTAATAAAAACATGTGTGTCAATGAGTAATTACATGGACAGTACCCCCATAGTATATATAATTAACGTGTTAAAGACTAAACTTACATACTACCAATTAGTAAAAATAGTAATAATTTTTAGGATCCATGTTAAACCTTGCAATATTAATACAAAATTAAAACTTGAATATTTCCACAAAGAAAATACCAGTTTTATTAGTTAAATATATATAGTCTGTCTTTAGATAGCTTGTAATACCACCCTATACAATAAAACTTTATTTTAATTAGGTTTTAAATACAAACTTGGATTCTTGGTGGATGCATAGTTTACATAACAAAATCAACAATTAAATTTTCTATCACGAATGTCCAGATCTTCCTTTTCAGTACCCATGTGCAAAAAGATTTCATCTGTGATTTTGTTGCTCCAATCATGGCTGATGCTATCATTCTTTTCTAAAAGTAGCAGCTTTACGCTGCTGTACATCATTTTATGCTCTAGTAATTTCTGTTTTAATCATAAGACTAACCTTTTATAGTTAATGTAAATGTCTTTGTCCTCCACCTAAAGGTAACAAGATTTTTTACAAATACTAACTAGTACACTATGCTATTACCAACACTCCTTTTCATAATCTTCCATGTAGAATTGTATGCTGGAAAGTTAATCATACTTCTATACTGCTTAACACGTTAAACGCCAGTAAATGATGAGAAAAATACCCCCTGGGCCAAGATCATTTTTTGTTTTATTTTGGTTTTTGAACCTCAAATTAACACATAAATGGTATCAAAAGTGTTTTCTACTTAATTTTTGTTTTTTTCCAAATTTGTTTTAGCGGTCCCCTGGGACCGCCATGGCGGCATCGGAATAATATTCCACACAAGCCACAGCGGTCCCGCTAAAGGTCCTCCTTGACTTTTGAATTCTTGCGTTATCATTCCGTTAGTAAACATCAAACCGTTCGGGGTGTCCTAAAAAAGTGGTGTTTCGTGTTGGGCTTTTTTTTTATGAGTCAACGTACAAAACGCATTTTAGAACTTGCAAAAACTGTATCACAGTATAAAATGATTTGTCTTACATAGGATCAAATATTTGTTTCGTCTTCATTATAAATAAGTTTAGAAAGTGTTACCTTACTTATTT
>VTPC01001058.1:129180-148321 GCA_011009095.1 Ignelater luminosus
TCTTCATTATAAATAAGTTTAGAAAGTGTTACCTTACTTATTTTTTAAGTTTATATTATATTATATTTTTGATACCTTTGTCATACACGTATTTGAATAAAATATATGTGTAATTTTTTCTTTGTTTTTCTAACTAAAAAACTGGCAAGTTCACATAGTCCCTACAGGCCACGGCGGTCCGTCTATACGATTAAACTGGCTAATACGAAGGCCTGCTGGCTTGTGTGGCATCGAAAATAAAATCAATGTCCAGCGGTCCATAGTGACCGCCATGGCCTGGGCGGCATTTTTGGTAGCGGTCCCTACTGACCGCCATGGCGTTTAACGTGTTAAGGAAGTTAACCTGTTTCTGCACAAAACCATGACCACTGCATGTATCTTACTGCTACAGTTCTCAAGTTAAGTATTGTTACAAATTCTCTTGCCTTCTAGAATCTACCTGTTTAAGTAATCAAACAATATTATGCTCTTATGTCACAGCTGTTGTATGTGTTGCAAATCCAAACAGATGCTCATGTGCTCACTAAGTACAGATCAAAATCACAATGCTAGCTTTGACAGTATTGCCAATGATGACATTTGAAACAATAAACTACACTGTATTTTAACCCAGGAATTTTAGTATAAAACACGAACTCCTATAAAGTTGATTTAATTATAAATAAAGAAGATTCATAAATACATTTTATTTGAAAACCATTTATGTTATAAATTATAATTTGGGATAACTTCTAAATGAATTCAGATCATGGTTTTTTGACAATTTCGAACAAGACTACAAATCTTTCCACATTCTTAAAATTACCTAACTGACAAGCACAAACGACTGAACATACATTGACTACATTCTAAAAATTACGATATTTTGCAATGGTTTTTTGTGCTGTTTTGTGTAGTTGGTCAAATCCGCTGATTCCTTTTAATAAATGTGAATTTATAAAAAAAAATGTACCAATTACAAACTTACTTATAACGCCCTCTTAGTAAAATTTAATCTACATATTATATTTTTAAAATAAAAATATACAATTACAAAATCATTAACTTAATAAATGTAATACTAGCAACTATACGAAAAAAAAAAAAGTTAAATTTTAACTTAACTAATGGTGAGTATTTTAAAAACACTAGTATACTGGTTAATAAATATATTTTTAAGCAATTTTTCAGTTTTTAAAACTATATGTACTTCACTTTTTTTATTGATCCAGTTAATTATAATCTACATAATCAAACACTGCCCTGAGAGCTTTCGATATTAGTGTTTTTAAAAAACTTTAATAAACTAAATTGCAACGTGATATTATATCTCAGGTGCTATAATAAATTTTTGCACATCTTTGTTTTTATAATTTATACGTCAAATTACATAACATCCACGTCAACCAACCAATAAGAGGCAAAACAAATGCTCACAAAACAATTTTTTCGATGCATCTAGTCAAAATAGAATTTTTCTGTTTTAATATGAACACCCTCATCTTCAAATAAAGAATGTACTATCATCTTAGATTTATTTCTCATTGTGTTAATTCTTTCTCACAAACAAAAAGTAAAATGGGGTGTGTATTTATTTTCAAGTTACACTTTAGTTTTCCTTAAATCTGTTTTGTAAAAAGTATATATTTGACATGATATATAGGGATTTTTCTTATTTCTTTCCTCTTTTAGATTTACGGGTTACAACAATTTTTTCTTTTTTTGCCATTACAACTGGCTTTTTTGATGTAGAAGCTGCAGGTTTTGCACTTTTAACATCTGCAAAAGTTTCCAATGTTATTACTTACTCCTAAATACACCTTCATCTTGAGTCACTTACTTTGTTTTGTAGGTGGCTGGATTTTAGTAGGTGGAGCGATGGTAGGGGGTTTTCTAGCAACCTTTGCTAGGACTTTTGCCTTCTTCTGATCAATTACTGGACTGGTTTTAATAACAGGATTTTTTGGTTGTTCTTGGATTCTTCTTTTAGCAGCTCTTTCGGCACGACCAACATCAGGTTTTTTAACCTTTGCAGCAAGAGCTCTTTTAAGAACCGTAGATTTTTTCACTGCTTGAGTTTTTGGTTTTGAAACAACTTTTCTAACTTTAGCCTGATCAGGTGATTTTTTTGTATTGTTAGCTTTTACGGAGGTTTTCAAAGGTGTTGCAGCTTTACGTTTTGCAGCTTTTCGTTTCTTCAGCTGACTCTCTTCCTTGTACAATGATAAATCCACTGTAATCATTACAATAAATTAACATTCTTCAATGCATATATAAAAAAAACATTACTTACAGCCATCTGGATGTTCTTCGGTTAATGAAGGAGGTGTTGCATCACCTTTCTCAACAGCTAACGCTCTTTTTAGGATGCTATCTGTTCTAATTCTCTCGTTTGACGGCAATTTATATTTACCTTTATCAACACGCCCCAAGTTTAGATTTGTCAAAATACAGTCGAAATCTATAAAATAAAAATGTTACTTAAGTATCACAAAAAATTTAGAATACTACACTTACCTGTGTAATCATAAAAATCGGGTGTATATATCTCCTTATCGTTCTTATCCTGCGAAAGCCAGCGAATTCTTATTCTAGGGGAACTCTTGTAAATGTTTTGCATAGCTTGACAAACATAAAATCCTCCCTCAGAATTTCGTACAGCCAAGAACTCATTTCTGTAGAAATAAAAGAAATATTTATTGTATTTACCGCATAAATTACTAAATAAGAAATGATATAGGTCAATTTAAGCTTCTTTTACATTTGTTTTTAAAATATTCAATACTTCAATAATATTGTTCATTCGAAAAAACATTGTAAAATGCAATGCCACATTAGATATAATCAAAAAACACAATCATAAGTTTGAAAATGTAGTAAGTATTCAAATAATTTTAATGTTAAAAATTCAATAGGGAGTTTTTGTATGGTATTATACGATATTATCGTTTACTTAATGTTATGCAAAATCTCCCTATTGAATCTCTAATGTTAAAATAGGATCGGTGATTTCTTTACATACATATTACACTTTCAAATTTATAAAACTGCTTCAGGATAAATACTGCCTGTTCTACATTATATGACGCCATATTTTCAAATTAATGCTTACATATAAATCTTCAACAATGATCAATCACGGTGATACCAGCATACACAAATAAATGTGTATATCAACATAAACAACAGAGATTGAAAGTAGTCACTCCTTTTTTGAAAGCCCTGTACATATTAAATATATTTTAAATTACACAATACATAATATAAGTTGTCAAATAGGTGGTCATTAAGATGGCCAATGTAAACATTTTAATGAAATGTGGCACAGAATAATACAATGTCAATATCCCAAGATATGGTGGCCTGTGGCCAATTATAGTTAAAGGCATTCTGCGATGATAGGTCAGAGACTACTAAACCATTTTTGTTTCTGCAATAGAATTTTTTAATGCAACGTATGATGTTAATTATAAGTAAAATTAACTTTGGGATAACAATTTTGTAACACAAACAAGTTAATTTTTTCATATTAAAAGAACAAAGCAAATAGTATCTATTACCTATCATCCCAGATTGCTTTTGGCTATAGAGGGTGTATTTAAAATGGCACACAAGCAGTAAAGATAATCCTACTTAATTAAAATACAAAAATTAAAAAGTGGCCTATGAAAAAGCCAAATTATTATTATTAATCTGCACACGTATTAAAATTTCAGAATATGCAATATAACTTACTTATAAAAGATAATCAGTTTATCTTCGCTGTTTCTATTCCTTGGTGTAGTTGCAGTGATTTTGGATATCATTTCCACTTCAGGTAATGGACTCTGGTATGGTTGCGTTTTAGTACGAGTTCGTTTACTTTTTCCTCCAGAACTTGGTGATTTTTGTGTTGGTGATTTCGTTTCATTCTTATTCAGGGTTTTTGAGGTATCGGTTACTTCCAGTTTGGGTGTTTTTGCTTTTCTTACCGGCGTTCTTGGAGTTGTTGCCAATTTCAAAGTTGATTTTTGATTATTCTAGAAAAGATCGTTAATTTTAAAAGTGAATATACTTGAAAAACAATTTTTTGACTAATAATATTATAGTCTGCTAATGAAAGCAATGAAATAGAAACTGACAGTTAGCTATTTGCACAACTTCAAATGTAATTCTAACAGATTTGTATTTTTACGTTTCTGGTTTTCTTTTTAGTTTTCGTTGAATAAATTATAACTGCACTTTTATTGTTTTCTATTCGCTAATTCAAGGTCAAACTTTTTTGCCATGAAATTGGCAAGATGAAATGCTAAATTTGAAAGATCGTCTTTGTCACACTGACAAGTTAAATTTTAACAAATTGTCATACGATTTAGGTACCCATACATTCAGATTCATATTTTTTATGTTATATCTAAATGTCACAGTTCAGTTGTAATTTGTTCCACAATAAGATTATAAGTTTTGGACTGTTGACACCTTTATTCACTATAACCGCACTTTCACATAACCTATTTGAAATGTTTGTGACAATTTTTGCAGTCAGACAGTTATACCACCTCCAATCAGGAGTACAACATTTTCAAAAGGTGTCATAACCTTGAATTGGTAAATAGAAAGAAAATAAACTGTAGCTATCACTGCAAAATCAAAATTTGCGAATTTACTCTGCATCCCTTTACATATGTGTCATCGCTTTTGCTAACCTAAAATACAAAATTTTGACAAGATCAAACATCCAACATCAATGTCATTTTCAATAAATAATTTATCCTTTTCTTTTGTTACGTTTTAGAAAAAGATGATGTTACCAACTCTGCATTCAGTAAGCTACCTCTGACAGCTATTTTTGCTCGAGATTGTCTCTTGTTTTTGTCACTCAAATCTGAATTATTATTTGAGTGACAAGAACAAGAGATGATCCCAAGCAAAAAATAGCTATCAGAAGTACCTTACCAAATGCAGGGAAAGTTAACCCAGTAATAAAAGGTATATTATACAAGATGTCTGGTAATAACATAGACAATGCTAAGCACAAATTCTGGGGATCAAATAATGGCAATTCAACAATAAAAAGTTAGATGATAAAGAGTTTTTAGTTTTTCAGTTATAAGCCATTAGAGTTGAGGAAAATTTTTCTTTATTTTTTAACAGCACCATAATAACTCAACAGATCTTAATGAAAATTGGTAAACTGACTCGCATAGCTAAGACGATCTTTTTACCAAAATATCATTGTAATTAATAATTTGCAAAGTTTTCCATGTACACACAGAACTTTTTCTATGAGCAAGACTTTTAAATTTGAGCACTACTATTTGAAAATACAAGAAAACCCACCTCCTGTAATCTTTTTACCATGGTTAAGTGTTGTCAGTGTTATTACTGTGTATAAAAGGTAAAGAACTAACAGAGGAATTAGGCATTTGTAATGCGATCTGCAAAAAGGTACCTTAAATTTTCATTTTTTTGAGTGCATTTTATTATAGAGAATAGTACTTAAAAACAGAACAGCTCAATTTGTTACAAATGGAGTGAGATACAGCATTTTGAAAATTTAGTTCATAAAATCATAGTTGTGAGAAAAATGACTTTAAAGTTTTGTATACCATTAAATTATAATATGACACTGTGTGGAATAATAATATGTAGAATAGCAAGACGATAACCTACAGAGCTGGTTTATGGTTTGAAATGCTACCAAAAGTTACTGGAAACATTTGAGATTAAAACGTAAAAATCAATCATTTTGATTATGATTGTGTTTTTAACCTAATCACTCATAATGCAATACACTCATGGATACAATTGTTTCCATGGTTATTTTGACTAATTGGGTTAATCCAGTTGAAACTCTGATCTGAACTAGTTTCAAAAATATTAATATTTAGGACTGATTGCATCAATTGTCATCAAAATTGATTATAAATCAAAGAGCATATTTTATTTTCAGTTTTTGATCATCAATCAATCTTAGGCCTGTTTAAGAACTATACAGTGTGTCCAAGATAAAGATGCACAGCGTGGGGATCTTGGAAACAGTAAGAGATAGAAGATCGGTTAAATGGGATGAAAGTTGGCTATTTATAGGACCTTTTTGTTAGCGTTTGAAAAATCTAGATATCTTGGATAGTTTCAGAGATATTTAAAAACAAGTAGCTTTCTCGATTTTTGTTATTATTTTTTCTTTCCTTTATTTGAAGAGGTATCTGAAAACTAAAACCACTTTTCCATTTCCACTTTTTGTTCTCTATTAAAATACGCTAACAAAATTCCTGTACAACATTTCGATTTCGAGTAACCATCAACCTCATTTTTTTAAGTAAGCGGAAAAACAATTGAAAATTGTTTTGAATAGCTCTTGTTGTCACAATTCTAATGATGTAAACATGAAAAGGTTATTTTGGTTTTCATTTTTTTGTGTTGAATGCTGCTGGGATCAACTGTAATAATTGCTGTTCATCTTCAAAATTTTGGTTGAGCACATGATTCTCAACATAGCGCCAGAGAAAAGAAATCTAACGGTGTTAGATCAGGTGATCGTGCAAGTCAGGGTACTGCAAAATGCATTAATTTATAGCATAAGAAATCAAAATAACTCTATCATGTTTACATCATCGTGACAACAAGAGCTATTCAAAACAATTAAAAATTGTTTTCCACCTATTTAAAAAAATGAGGTTGATGATGGTTACTCGAAACCGAAACGTTGTACAGGAGTTTTGTTGGCATATTTTAATAGAGAACAAAAAGTGGCAATGGAAAAGTGGTTTTAGTTTTCCAATATCTCTTCAAATAAAGGAAAGAAAAAATAATAACGAAAATCGAGAAAGCTACTTGTTTTTAAATATCTCTGAAACTATCCAAGATATCTAGATTTTGCAAACGCCAACAAAAAGGTCCTACAAACAGCCAACTTTCATCCCATTTAATCGATCCTTTATCTCTTACCGTTTTCAAGATCCCCATGCTGTGCATCCTTATCTTGGACACACTGCATAACTTTATGAGGGAGGAAAAAGGGTCAGAATATTGTGACAAATTGTTATGTGGTAGAGTGAAGGGGGTTTGTTAATTTTTATTACTGCAGTATGTTTAGTGTGATGGCAATGAAATCATTGGTGCAATTAGCCCTTAATTTTTGACAGTAACTTTTATACTAATTATAACTGTAAGTATTAACAAATAGTAAAGCTGTAGTGTGTATTCTGTAGATTTATTCAACACCTGGAAGATAGGTGATGGTTATAAGACTTACTACTTTAGCAACTTTATTTACAGAATTGGGGGAATCATATGTTACATAAATACCGCTACTGTAGTTCGTGTTTTATATTCTTTGCACGACTGCCTCTAAAGTTGGTACTTTACAACTCGTTGTCAATATCAAAAGTGGACAATTATAAACATTTGCAATCAATTTGACGTACCGATGTTATAAAGTCATATCGACAGCATAACAAATTCATTATATGCATTTACGATCTTGACCAACTTAATTTTTTTAATCTGCCATCAGTTTTTCCTTTCTATTTTCTTTAAAATATGGTCGTGCAAAAAATATTGTATGCAACTCGAGCATAAAGTGTCTTTTCATCTCACAGGATTTATGGCATAAACTTCCTATTCGCTAAAAAAGCTTCACTTTACCTCTTGTTATATAACTATTTTGTAAACGTTTTGTGAGGTACATACACGAAAAAGTAATATACAGTATGTAAAAAAGTAAGAAATAAAATTCATATTTTTTTTATTATCACTGTTTGGAAGAAAAGCTCCGACAGGTCAATTTTATTTTTTCCTCCGGATTTTATGGACGTTAATTTTAATTTTTTAGTTAACTACTCTTTTAGCAAAAAATAAAAAGTAGATTTTTTTCTGAGATCAGCAATACCCCACATGTGGTATTTAAAATTGGTAGTTTTAGAGATATGGAGGATTTAATAATTAATCAAACTTGAAAAACCACCCCATTATTCACTTCATTTTAGAGAATACCTAGATAAGGTGTGTCCTAATAGATGGATAGGAAGACGTGGTCCAGTGGAATGGACGGCTAGATCTCTTGATCTCACTCTACTTGATTTTTTTCTTTGGGTGTATTTAAAATAAAAAAAAAATCACGTGTGTATCACTCAAAACCCCAAGGTTTTGATTTTAAATACACCCAAAGAAAAAAATCAAGTGGAGTGAGATCAGGAGATCTAGGCGGCCATTCCATTGGACCACGTCTTCCTATCCATCTATTAGGACAGACCTCATCTAGGTATTCTCTAAAACGCAGTGAATAATGTAGTGGTGCACCATCCTGTTGATGCCAGACATTAAAACATTAAAATTTCAATTATAATAATAATAATTAATTATTAATCCTCCACATCTCTAAAAATACTAATTTTAAATACCACATGTGGGGTATTGCTGAACTTCTTCTTATTTCTTGCTAAAAAATAAGAGGGTTCCATCAAAAACAAAAGTTGATCACGTCATAGGTCCCAGAGTAGTAAACTAAAAAGTTAAAATTAAAGTCCATAAAATCCGGAGGAAAAAAATAAAAGTGACCTGTCCAAGCTTTTCTTCCAAACAGCAATAATAAAAAAACTATGAATTTTATTCCTTACTTTATTTACACACTGTATAACTAAATATGTAAGTTTTTTTGTTTATGTATGTAATTTGACATCTGTCAAAGTTAACCTCAAAATTTACAGTAAATTCATGTTTTTTTCTAATTTTGTGTAAGCGATTACAAAGAATTTTGTTCGATACACATGCGCCATCACTTTTCATGCATTCGGTCTCCACATTTAGGCCTCACACCTAAAATGTGTAGTGACAGCACACTAGTATCAAAAATAACTATAATTTAGTTTTTTAAATGGCAAAAGCATTTATAATTAAAAAGGAGATGATATACGACACTAAGTCTTTAAGGCTAGATACTATTTGTCCTAGCATCATGTCATTTTGCAATAACATCATCTGATTTAATACTACCAGTGGCAGCTGGTGACCTAACTTCAGGGTATGCATAGTTTTTGATTGATCAAAACTTCAACTAGGTATTTCTATATGGATATATGTACATCGGTCATTCATGGTAAGTTTGAGTAATCAAAGAATTTACGTTGTCATGATTCGAGATAATCAAAATTCACCTGTATGCTGCAAAATTAAATTTTAATGGATTTGTTGTTATTATGGATGAACATTTTATTTGATCTTATGGTACTAACCTGTTCTTTAGGCTTATTTTGAATTTGACCTGCTGCTGTTGTGATTGTTATGGGTTCTTGAGGTTCCTGTACCTCCTCAGAACCAGCATTTGTTGTTTGTAGAGGCAGCTGTGAGACAGGAGTAACAGTACTGGTATTTGTAGTTGTCGTTGTTGTTGTCGTCTGTGGATGCTGTGGTTGTGTTGATACTTCTGCTGTACTAGATGGTAATGCTACAGAAGATGATACCTCTGCATTTGAAACTGTATTGGCAGAATTTGACGGTACTGTAGTAGATGCAGGTTCTGTTTGTGCAGAACTTTTCTCCACTGTGTCGACTGAAGTGCTATTACTTTCCGATACTTTATTTACATCTGCATTTTGTTTCGGTTCAGCTGTAACTGCTGCTACATTACTAGCTCCAGGCTTTTCGGGTGATACCTTTGCTTTTTCAGGCAACGGCAAAGGTGATGTTTGCACAGGAGGTGGTTTATCTTTAATACCTGGTGAAGAAATATGATTTTGTGGAGGTTCAGCTTTTGTTGTAACTTTTACTTCTGGAGTTCCATTTGATTGAGGTTTTTCTGTAGATGATTCTTCCGATGCAGCAGTAACTGCTTGCGTAGTGGGTACATTTTGTGTAGATGTTACATTCATTGGTTTATACGAATGTCCAAGGTTTGCTTGAAAATTAGGATTATATGAGAGAGGTTTTGGAGGGCTAGAAAATGTTGCTGTAGGTTGGGTATGTGATTGATTTGCATTTGAAACAGGATGGTTACTTAAGGATGTAGAATGCGAACTGACAGGTGTATTTCCACTTACTGGATAGTGCTGAGAAGCATTAGGTACATTTAGCGAATAATGGTTTGCCGAATGGCTGGTGCTATGTGTATTTGTGTTAATATGATGAGGGACGCTATGCGTATTTGAATGTGCAGGATTGTGTACACTGGCGGAACTGGGTGGATTATGTGGAATATTAACAAGGTTCTGGGGTATATGGCTCACAGGTTGTCCATATGTTGCTGGTGCACCTTGTGGATGCATTGGTTTATTTAACTGCGATGGCACCGAAGGATTCTGTGCGCCAGCAGATGTTAGTACTGGTTTCAGTGCTGAACTCATTTTATCAAAACTTATTATCTGTAAAGTAAAAACATCTCTATAATCTTTTATTAATAAAATTACAACCTGATATTTCCCATAGCAACCGCCCAATTACAAGGTTTATTAAAGCACTAGATTATACTGAAGTACAAGCAATGACAGAAAATCGCTCAAGGGCAAACAATTTTGTATTGTTCATTATCACCCAGATGTTATTAACATATTTATAGTTTTTACAGTTACAACTTTGCTCAATAAACATAAATAATTACACAACGTGCGAATGAATTGAAAGGCCTGCGTGTATTGTTTACGCTTATAGAAAACAGCTTGGGGGAGCGCAAAAATATCATTGCCAAGGGAGACCAGAATTTAATATTTCGGAGAAAAATACCAACACTAACTTTTTAAGAATTTCGGAATTTATAATTCTTCAAGTTTTCTCACCTTTATATAGCATTTTACGAGATATATTCCGACTCACAAAACAAAACCTATCGGACACTTATGGCGTCTAACACCTATTACACCGGTGTTGCCGGTCGTTATACCAAAAATAGACCTCTCACTTGCTTATACGCCCATTATGATCTTCCGTTTCACACAGTGTAACATTTGGCAATGCTGTCTATGTATTGCACCTATTAACTAAAGGTGAATCTTGCTGATACAAACACAACAAAAATTTGTTGTCAGTTTAATTTTATACTTGAGTAAATTTAATAGAAAAAGGCGTTATAAGAGTATTACATACGAAGGATCTGAATAAGTCCAGGAAATCTTCGTTTTTTATTGATAACAGCAGAAAATGTGTTTGAATAATCTTTCGAGCCATTAAATATCTTTGCAATCAGTGGCGTAGCGTAGGGCTACAGAAAACAAATGGAAAAGAAAATGACATGTTTAAAGTGTTATCGACGCAGTGCGGAGTTAAATGAAAGGAATAGGAAATAAAAGTATTTGTACATAAATAGTAATCTATGGTAGAATAAGAACATATACAGGGTGTTATACCCTCAACACACTGAGAGTTTAATTGTCATTAAAATAAATTACCATTTAGATAAATTACCATTTCCCTTGCTAGCAGACACACTAAGCAGTATTAAAATTGTGAGTTTGCACGGTGAAGTGGCATTGGCGCGCGACAACTTATGATTTTGACAAATATAAGCCATAAACAACAACTTAACCTCGCTGTTTTTTCAATTTGAATTTAAATAGACTCAGATGGGTTTTTTATTTATAATTAAAAGCATTGTAAAATAGCATATAAAAAGTAAATTTCAATTACCTTGTAATATTATCACTCGTTGCACTGACAGAACGATGTCGTATATCAGCTGAGTGTGAGCGGCCATAAGTATTCACACCCCGCGTAATTCAAAAATGAAGGCGATGTTTACCGACAACTGCAGATTGCCTTTTTCGAAACAACATCCAAATTTCAATCACCATTTCGTATAAATGGTGTTTTAAATGATCATTAAGAAAATGACGAAGTGACATACACCAAAATAAATTCCCAATTTAAGGTTAATGATCATTAAACTCTCAGTGTGTCGAGGGTATTACTGAATGTTATGTACTTAATTTAATGGGTGATTCTTGGGCGAATTCTAAGTCTAAAAGTTCATATAAATGTATGTTCTAAAATGCTTGGTTTTCGATGTACATGGTGTTTAGGTTTTTATTTCTTTTCAGTTTTTACCAAAGATTTTGAAAGCCGTTTGAGATATTACAAAAACGTTTTCTTAGCAACGGACTAAGCTAACTTAATTTTATGTAAACGGTTTTCGCTTAGGAACAAGTTGCAGATTTCCATGTAATGAGTAATTTCGGTAATATTTTAATTATTTTCTTTAAAATGGTAAGCTATACGAAAAAAGTAAAAGAAACCTTTTTTGTTTATAATTGAATGGTAATTAATAATAAAATAACACTTTCGAAAAAATCAGTGGCGTAATAACTTTTTTTGTTAAAATTGTATCGGAACGTATCCATACCTACTCCACTGGTTAAATAAAAAAAAAACTGTTTTAGGTCAAAAAGTGTGTTTTTATACCATAACAATCTATACTACAATTTAGTGCAGTATCTCAAACGGTTCTCGAAATTTTTAGTAGAGACCCAAAATAAAATGAAAACTTCAACACCCTGCATATCGAGAACTAAGCATTTACGGGCATACATTTATATGAACTTTTCGACTTAGAATTGGCCCAAAAGTCACCCATTAAAATAAGTGCATGGCATTAAGTAACACCCTGTATGTACAACACAGTAGTATTATATTTATGTAAATATTCACCAAGTATATTTTATTGCTTTTAAAGTAATGATTAGACATGGAATTTTTATGAAATTTCATATTCTACAATAATGTTTGGCCCGTTGTGAAAGTTTGGATTTTTCCGTTTTGTGGTGTGTAGATTTCATTAATGCAATAAAAAAATTCATGTCATCATAGTTAGCGTTTTTTTTTCAATTTGGTTTAAAAAGAACATTTTTTATAAAAGTCCTGATATTTGTTTTATATTTGCGTTAAAATTTTCATATTTGGGACGTCTACGCAGAGTTGGGTAGTTAGGCATGAAAAAAATTTTTTTTGTTGCACTTAAAGACAAAATATGAAATACCCTTAAATTGCAGACATACGGTAACGAAACTTGGTTGAATTAAATATTTTGTATATTAATAAAGTATCTTTTCGTTTTTCTTGATTTTTCTGTTTCAATTATTTATTTTAATCTTAAAGGTGTTATTACATATACATATATATTTTCTTTTATTTTAGTTTAGGAGAATAAAACAAAATATGTATATGTCATACAGCTAGTATCTAAAGATTAAAATAAATAATTAATAAAGCATTCTTACAATTTAATAAAAATATATATTTCACATGTGGTTTGCGTGTTTTTCCTCTCTTGAGAAAAGTATATTCAACGCATATTTTACATATTTTCTAAGATCTGTATTCATATTTTAGCACAAAATCTTGCATATTTTTTCCATATTTTGAACATGTTTTTCATAAAATTCCGATCTTTACTAATGATTGTAGTATCACATGAGTAGCCTTTTTCTTGTCAATTCTATTAATTCTTCTTAATTAGTTTCATAATAATTAAATTGACAAACAAAAGCGGCTATTCCTGTGATAGGGTATACTAGAATCATATGATTAGTGTTAGCAATAAAATAGAAAGTACATCTAATGATTCGCAGTGAAAAAAAATAAACAAGCGACTATTACTTAAGTGAAACGAAAATAGCAGTCTTTACACGTTCAATCTTATCTGCGTAAAGTCACAATTACGCGCGTTTAATAAAAGTGTCCATGTAACATCGTCGCCACAAAACAAACTTGTATACACTTTATACATTTTGTATACAATTTATTTTAAAATTAGATGTTTCAAATACAAATAAACATAACACGTTATTCTATACTATAGTTCAAAAAGTACACTACTACAACAATTCGTTTTCATCGAGTGTATCATTTCATTACAATTATTATAATACTGTTTGGATTGAAGCACCGACATCTGAAGCAATTTTTCTGTGAATCCTGCTCTAAAGAGCAATGAAACCACAAGAACCTTTTAATCCTGTTGAATATTTGCATATGCATGGGGTTCAAAATCACTGACGGATAATCAGACGCATGTTGAATGTCATCGAAAAAGTTGTTTTTTTGGGCTGCTAGCTGCTAGTGCTACTCCAATGTGCAGCTATCACTTGCCCATAATAAATTTTAAGTGAAAACGGAAGGGAAGTGGGTTTTGAAAAACTGTTCGTTTTGGGAATAACCTTTGAAAATTTCTACGCTCTTAAAATTCTGTTTTAATTTAAAAGTATCTGCCTACACTGCTCTTCAAACTATCTTCCAAACCGATCTGTTTGAGTGTTTAGTGTTTGGCATTTTAGAGTGCTGGTTTAATATTGTATGCGTTATTACCGGTAATACGAAACTACGTTTAAAGCAAGATTAAGAACTTTCATTATTTTCATAATGAATAATAATTGATTTGGCAAAAGAGTTGCTTGTGCATTTCTTCCGTAGAATACATCATTTTCTAATAAAATTGGATTTTTCAAAATCTTTCAAATTCGACGGCCTATTCCAATATTACCCGAAAATGACACATTCTACAGGAAAAATGCAAGAGGGACTTTTTTGTCAAATCAGTTGTTGATTATGAAAATAAAAAAAGTTTTTAATTTTTCAGTGACCGGGCAATTTTCTTTTTTTTTGGGTAATAAGCTAGTAGTAGACACCAGAGTAACAAGCATGTAGAAAACTTCATTCTGATATCTCACTTTGTTCTTGTGATGTTGAGAAAACGAGAAATTTTAAATGAAACATTAACACTGTATCTCGGAAACGGTTGATGAGTTTCGGATCCATGTTTATTAAACTATTTTTTTTTGTTATGAGTTGTACAATACACTCTTAACGTATGTTGGAATCTTTTCGAGACACCTTGTATAATGTTGTTTATATATTTGTATTTTGTATTACTTACAAGCCTGATGAATACTCGTATATTCGAGAATTACTATTCAAAATAAAGGAAGTTTAGCTTTCTTAAAAGAGTTAAGAAAGAAACACATATAACAGTGACACAAAACAAAACATACTGGCAACAATAGGGGTTTTACCAACGGTCGAAAATAAAAAGATAAGCCATAATATAATGACATGTATCAATTCGCTAATTTTAAAACAAATAGCGATTGCGACTTTCGATAAGTTAAAACGCTTAGAAAGGAATATATTAACCCAATATTTGTTTGCAGATATTCCTGACTTTAAAAACCCTAATTTGAGTATTGTATTAACTTCTTCCACGAAAGCATTTCCTTGAAAGATAAACAATAAACCTAATGCATTGCTGTTGTATAAAACTATAAAATTGGTGTTTTGCATATCATATCAAATTAAAAGTCTGAAAAAAATTAATTTTATAAAGTGTTAATATCTTAATGCTTAGAAAGAATGAACTTTATTGCCGATTAAAAAGTTTGTTCGATAAAGAATAAAATAGAAACTTTTCGTCTATTTCTCTCTTTTAATATTTTATCTACGACTCTTCAATAATATAGTCGTTATACGCGTAACCGTAGGAATATAACCATACTCATAAAACACTAGTGAATTTTATGAATTTTTTTCACTGGCGGTGTTTTGTTGGTTGCCTATTTATAGATATAAACAAAATAGAAATTGTTATAATCTCAAACTATTTATTGTTAGAAAAGAAATTTGGACATCGTCTTCAGAGGAGCCTTGTATTCCAGGTCTAAAACTCTCTTTGTGAAGATTGTTTACTTTCATTGACTTCTACATATTTAAGAATTTGGACATCGTCTCCCTCAGGGGAATCTACCTCCAGATCTTCCTCAGAAGTGTTAGAATCGTAGATAAAACATCGTATTCGACTCGCACATAATGGGCATTATTCGCTCGGCTTCGGCTCGTGTGTAAACTTCATCCTCTTGATTAATAACCTTCATTATGTGCTCGTTGAATAATATACTATTATTCTACATTCGTTAACAGCACGCCACTGATTGTTTTGTGTATACCATTCCTACTACTGAAATAGTTTTATAATATGCATATTTTACTATAGGCAATTTTTAAAATGTCCTCATTAATATGTTTAACTTAATATGTTAAAGCCATTATTGAATACCGTAAACCACCCTTTAGGATATTTTTGCTCCCCCGTGCTCGAATTCTAATCATCAATTTTTTTTGTTTTAGAGTGGGAGTTTGTTGTTGTACGAAGACACTGTTGCCGCATTTAAATTGTTATTCGGCTTTTCTGTTCAGTTCATTTTCGTGACATTGTGCAGGCGGTCGATTGTTAGTTCATCATGCATAAATACAAAAAATAATGTAGATAATGGTCGGTTAACCTAAATTAAATAATTCTTTGTAGTGAACATGTAAAATATAAAAGCATTGGAATGAACAACAGTAACCATTTTATCGAAAATGTATGTTAATGTTTTTGCTGTTATAAAAATTTATTTTTGCTTATGAAAAATGTTTTAAAGATATATATTTAGTTTATATGGATGTAGAGATGGTGAATTCAGAAACACATTTGAAAATGAATCATTCACAGAATGAAACTGCTTCAGAAAATACTAAGTTAGTTCCTTGAACGAAAGTAAAAATCCTTTTATTAGTACTTGATTGTTTTACTTCATTTTAGGTCTACAAGCCCCAACACAAGCCCTCGCAGTAGTCCAAGACCATCACCAAGACCACAAACTAAGCGAGAACATTGTCGTAGTGACACCCATCTAACAGTAAACTATAAAGACCAATTGACCACCAATTTCCACAAACATGATTCTTCACCTGTAAGTGAAGTTATACATGCTTATTTTTATATGATACAAGGTGTTTCTTAAGAATATAATTTTATTTATTTTTCTAAGTAATGAATATTCAGAATTTTTCTCGGAAATTATTGAATAAAAAAGAGATGAAGCTAAACCAGTTTTATTATTCATTTAATTTAACCTTCACTTTTTTTTGTGCATGCTGTTTGTAATTGAATTTAGCTGAAGTGTAAACATTTTGCCATAAAAACTCTATAGAATTTTGAGAGATGTAGTGGAAAAAGATGTTTTTTCACAGTAAATATTAATCACATAAGAAATCAATTTATCAAATTTTATTGCCACAATTATTACTTTTTACAAGCAATAGTAATCATTGTTTGAAATACATATACAAGTGTAAATTTCACTGTGTTTGTAGTAAAACAGCAAAAATAGGTTGAAGTACTTATTTATTTTCATAATTTTTGATGCAATTGAATTGATTAATTTGAAACTTTCACTAAATGCAGGTATGCAGGTTTTATTAAACAATGCATATTTATGAATAAGCATTTGTGTGTAAATCTTAAAATTATATACATATATGAATGGAAGTTTATAAAGGGCTTTAGATTATATGAATTAAAATTTTGAAAATTTATAAAGCAGTTGCATGTGGGATTTAAATGTTTCATGTACTTTAATAACGTTTAAGTACCTGTATGAATAATAATTGTTTCTGAAAGGAACTATAAATATTTATCTAAAAATTATTCTTGGCGTAAGTAACAATTGAATGATAAGAATGTTATCAGTGTATAAATAATAACAAGAAATGGGATACCTACTTAATAGTAATAGTAAATTGCCTTATTACATGATAAACTAATACATATATGTACCTATTATCATATTAAATTAATTATTTAGGAAAAAAACTACCAATTAACTTTTGATAATAAAAATGGGATAGTATCTCAACAATTTAATACAGGGGAAATTACTGTTACGTAAAATGTCCAGGAAAGCATGCAGCAAATGGAAAAGTTTTTTTTATTTTTCCATTAAAAATACTCAAGTTCCAAATATTTATTCAGAAATCACATTGTCATGTTTGAACGTGTGCAAAAAAAAGCTGATATGATTTTTTGTAAATTTGAAGAATGCATCTTTTAGAATTTTCTTTATTATTATTGGTATATCAAAATTTTATTACTTTATATTGAAAGTTTTGGAACAAGCAAGAAATTTTATAAAGAATACATTTTTTAAAAAATTGGTAATAAAGAACTTTTTTATTTGTTGCATACTTTCCTGGACATGTACATCTCTACATTTCTTTTTTAATTTAATCATGAATTTGTTTAGCTAAGAATGTCAATGGTTTTGTTAAAATAGGACATTTCGAGTTCAGGATGTTCTCTTAAGGGTGCAAGGACAAGAAAGATAAAAATCTATTTTGATAAAGTCCAAGCACTTTTTGTACTAAAATAATGATTACAGGTGAAATAATAATGAAAAAAGAACTGAGAGCTATTTACTGATTCAACTGATAAATTTCAATTTATCAGTTCAATAAAATGTATTCTGTGAAATAAATAATCAGGAATTGAAAATATTAATGATAATAGTTTTATTTTGAGAATTACATAAGAGTGTTTATAAACATTCTTTCTTATTTATTAGTACTATCTATTGAAATATCAATGATAATTTATATACAATAGTCTTTCATTGGTTTCTTTTATTCTAATAATATTCATTTTTGCTACAAAAGTGTATTTTTGTATAATACTAAATAAAATATATTTTGTCAAACTACTATATCACTGCTAGGTTATTTGTTTATTATCAGACAACTTGCCAAATTAATTTTTAAATCCCTTCTTAATGATTTTGTTAATGAAAGTTACTTCTTTTTTATTCCTTATAATCTTTAAAATAAGTATTAATTCTATTCGAAAGAATCTTTTTTTCAATTTTCTTTAGTAAAGAGAATTTTTTACAAAAACTGTTAATGGAAAATCAAAACCCTATTTTATCTGTAAAACAATTAGTTTATTTAGTTAGTGTAGAATTACTTTAAGAAAATTGTATAATACAATTTGTAAATCAGTATCTTTTTTATAAATTTTATTTTACTCCATTAAAAATTCCAGATCGAGTAAGTTCAAACCTGTATCAGTACAGTAATTATTAACCGTAACTGCTAAATGCAATAATCAATCATAATGGTTGATTGCACTTTGGAAATCCCCTTTTTATTTAAAACATTTAAAAGTGTTGAAAATTGATATTCTCTTGCTAAAATTAATTTAATATTGCTCTTTTTAAATCATTTCAAGATAGATTAAATTTATGCAATTAAACATAAAAATAAAAAAAATTTCATTTTTAAATACTTACAAGCAAAGTCTTATGTTCCAAATAATATTGAAAGTTATTTCTCTATTTTACCCTATACAAATCAGTCATTTACTATAAAACTTTATATAACTGTACAATGT
>VTPC01001058.1:153321-218692 GCA_011009095.1 Ignelater luminosus
TTTGTATTGCTTGATCTCTATCAAAAATTGTTTATGGACACAAAAAACTATCCCCACTCCTCCTCCTACACTTTTACAGGGATTGGGAAAAATAAAAATTTTTTAAATAAAAATGCAACTTTCTGATTAGTTTTTTTGAATTCTGATTTGGATCCTTATTCAAACATGAAAAGTAAAAACCATCCACATCCTTACTTGAGGGTGGGGTGATTCATATTCATAAACAATGTTGACAATCAAAAAATACAAAAACTCTGGGGGGTTTACTTTTCATATTTGAATAAGGATCCAATTCGGAATCCAAAAAAAGTTATCAGAAAGTTGCATTTTTATTTAAAAATTCTTTTTTCGTACCTTTCTAATCCGAAGTGTATTTCTTGTGATATTTAACCATTTCCATCCGGTATATATAATTTTAAACGAGAATTTATCTAAATCATCTTTTTTATTAATTGATACATTAAGTCTCTTCTTCTCAATAAAGACACATTGTTAACAATACAGGAAAAACACCATCAATTATTTTGGTAATTAACTTGGATTTATTTGAACATCATTTCTAGCAGCTACTAATTATTAATTTTTTTTCTTTTAATAAATATGGTAATTTATTATTATCTTATAACGAGTGTCCAAAAAGTCCCATAATCAAGTCATCCTCGAAACAGAAAACATGTCTGTTATAAGTAGACGTATAGTTTGACAGTTAATTACCATCAACTAAAGCTTAAATGTCATACATTGGCAGTTGAAATCTCGAAAAGGGCATTTCAAGGTATTAAAGCATGCTTTCTAAGGATAAACAAGATGAAATAAATTTATTTGGGTATGTTAATTGAAATTTGACAAAAAATAAATTATTATAACAAATGCTGAAAGAATTCATTGTTGAATTTATCTGTGGTTATGTTATCAAACGCATTTTGTAAAACGTTGTTGTTAATTCGCTCACAAAGTTGTCTAATATTGTTCTTTAGATCATCTATAGTATGCAATGAAGTTTTAAATACAGTTGTTTCAACATGGAAATAAAAAGAAATCTAAAATCACACGATTGTGGTGGGAAACAGCCCGCACTGATTAATCTTTATAACTTGTAACAAACATATGGGACTTTTTGGACACCTGTTATTTTTGTAAGACATAGGTTTACAAAATTATTTATTATAATTTAATTTAATAACGTGCTTTGATTTTCTTAGATCCTTTATCATAATTTAAATATTTGTTAGCTACAATACAGTATCCAAACTTCCATCAAAACACAGAATGATTTACAAAAACAGTTTGTATTTTTTTTTATTGGTATTATGAACAGTTAAAAATATTTCTTTTTGCAGAAATAATACTAACCCATAGCTTAATAAGACTCAATTAATGTAATAAAGTGTGAAACACTTTTACATTTTGCTAATAAAAGAAACCATTGTATATACTTATTGCTTTGATCATTTAAATCAAACTGCTATAGAATCAAAATACATAATTAAAAGATAACTAGTAACAGCATATCTGTAAGTCGACCTATTAACCTCACTATTTTTTCTTGTATAAAGTAGATTTAGCTAGTAATTACTTAAATCTTTTTATTGCAATTTTTCTTGTCACAGTAAATAATTGTTGTGTTTATACGTATGTGGAATATTACAAACATGATGAACTTAGCTTTTATAAATTACCATAAAAAGATTCAGTTTGTATTGAAACATCATGAACAGGATGTGTAGTTAAGAGTCGGACAGTGTCCAAGGCAAAGTAAATTTGCCCTTGATGAAAATTACCACGAAGCTAACTATTCTGAGTAATAACATGTTTTATTTTCTATTTAGATTATTAAAACTTTATTCTTTAAGCAGTCTTGAAGAAAACTGTTTTCAGAATGATTAAGATTTTACATTTTTATGATAGAAATTTGAACAGTCATTTTTATGATCATGTCAGACAAGGCTTTAGTAGTAAGGATATTTTTAAATTTAAATGGTGAAGCATTCTGAACTTGTCCTTATGCTACTCATGCAGTTTAATATTTTATTTAAGGGACAGGAAAGCAATGCAAGTAGTCGAAGTAGCAATTTAGAAAGTATCCCAGGAGATATAAATACAACAGGGGGAAATTCAAATAAAGATAAAAAAGAAGGTCGATCTACAGAAAAAACTAAAAAAAAATCATCATGGTATAATGCTTTATATCCAACTTACAAATCAAAATCCGAGGATTTTAAACGTATTTTTAAAGATGTTCCTGATGACGAACGCCTTGTAGTTGGTAAGTTTAATACTCCTTTACTTTAAATATAAAAGGTTGGACATACCTATTGATTGAAATTTGATTAACACAGAGCAAATGTGTATCATTTAGATAATTGAATTTTAGATTACTAGTTCAATCTAATCTTATCTCGTATATTTTATGAATTAACCACTAAGCAAGTCAAACTCAAATTAGGAATAGGATTGATATAGACTGTATCCTTCATAAATTACATTTTAAGGTATGTAACAATATTTTTTTTATTTATAGATTATTCATGCGCTTTGCAAAAAGAAATATTAGTACATGGTCGACTATATGCATCTCAAAATTTTCTGTGTTTTTATGCAAATATATTTCGATGGGAGACTAATGTAACAATAAAGTGGAAAGAAGTGTCTGCTATTACAAAAGAAAAAACTGCTTTAGTTATTCCAAATGCTATATTAATATGTACAAAAAATGAAAAGTATTTTTTTACAAGTTTTGCTGCCAGAGATAAAACATTTTTAATGTTATTTCGTGTTTGGCAAAATGCTTTGTTGGATAAACCTATGGCTAACCAAGAAATGTGGCAGTGGGTAGGTGTTTTTAATTGTAATAGAAATGTTGATCTTTCAATTGTACATCAATTAAAAATGTATATCTGCTTAGGTTCATCAGTGCTATGGTGAAGAATTAGGCCTAACAAGTGATGATGATGATTATATTCCTCCAGGTACAGAAGACGAAAAACTCTCTGCTCCTATATCGGTAGAATCTTTTACTGAAGTAAGTATAATGTTCGTATTTACATATTTTCTTTATTTTCTTTCATCATAATCTAAATAAATGTGAAAGCACTTTGTTCTAACATCTAACTTTAGTTTAACAAACTTAATATCTTTTAAAAACTTTTGAGCTCTGACTTTGAAAGTTAAGCTGGATTTATAAACTCCTTGTTGTTGCCGTTACTGCTTATGTTGCTTTTGAAGTTGCAGTTCAGAAAGGTTGGCAATTTTTGCAGTTGAAGTTCCTGATGTCTTGCGCATACGTAAATTAGTTGTATTGTTATTATAATTACTCGTCCACCTTTTATTTTTTTTATTATTTATGACTTAATAAGTATTTCATAAGTGATACTACTTGAACAGTACTAATAAATCACGTAAATGCCAGATAAAATAGTACAAAATAGTGTAATGTCACATCACGAAATAAAGTAGTTTTCTGTTTACCAACAAGCTATTGGCTGAGTGTTGTTGCAACCGCTGCAGTAGCCATCAACACTGAAATTTGGTTATCACCGATGATAATGTCAGCAGAGTGTTTATAAGCTGGTAGGTAGTTAATAGAGTTCCAGTTTTAATTTTCAACTTCAACAACAGCAGTAGCAATGAGTTTATAGCTCCACCTTTAATGACAATGAGACTGAAACAGAAAAAATCGAAATAGATGTATGTTGTTGATCAGTTGTGGCTTAATACACTAAGTTTAAAATGATGTCATACAATGATGTAACGTAGAGCTGTCAAATTAAATTCTAAACATAACCTCAAATTGAACAGCAAAATCTCAGAACGTAAAAGCTATACTTAACCTTTAAAGTTCAAAGCCACAGAAAACTACTGACAACTAGGTAACTCCAAATTTTGGCTTATGAAGAAAGTAATGCAAAGATTCATTTATGACATTATTTTTACTTTTTATCGTAATGTGAGTATAATGGTAAGATGGTCTTAAATACATTCAGTTTGTGCTTCGAAAGACAGCATAAAGAGAGATTCACAATTGACTCAAACAAATAATTGAGAACACTATAAAAGAAACTTGTTATGAACTTATGCTTGTCAGCTATCATACTATCAAAACAACTTGAAGATTTAATTTTCTTTACATTCATAATTTTATTTACGTTCACGTTACCATTTTGTTTCTGTCAATTGTGAATTTCCCTTTCATTCAAAAGCGCCATCTATTGATTCATGATTTAACTTTAAAATTAACTTTAAATTTGTTATGAAAAGACTGTAAGTATTTATTTTTTGTAGTATTTATTTCCTGTATCTTATGTTTAATTACTATTACAACAGATTTTGTTTCTTTTATCATAAATATGCAAGCTACCTGTACGCCTTTCGAAATCAACAATAACTTCTTCTGAAACTAACGTCACTGATCTGAGAAAGATAGATGCAAAACGCTTGAACAGGTCGATTTTCTTTTATCAGAAACATAAGCAAAAAAATTCTTGTTTCAAATTTTAAGATGGCAGCAGGATGACCTATTTGAGCGTTTTTTTTTTTCAATAAAAAGAATAACGCTATAAATGTATAAATAACTCATGATTCTTATTACAGTGAAACCTGTCTATCTTGAATACTGGCGGTTCCAGTTTTATTTATTAATATTATTCAACATACACAGGTGTTCAATATAGCAGGAGTCTGCACTAACTGATCAGACCATGGTTTAAAATATTGTGCTGCATATTCTAAGCTTGTTATCACATTGCTGGATCACTAATTTATGATGAAGCTACTAAGTAGTTAATATCAATATGCTAAGCACTTATTCATCTGAACCACTGACTGACTCACTCATGCTGCCATTTGCATGTGATTTTTGCTCTGGCTACAGTCGTGCAAAAAATATCGTATATAACTTGAGTGTAAAGTGTGTTTTTTGAACTCATAAGTAACTTCCTACTCATTCAAAAAGCTTCACTTTACACTCTTGTTATACAAATAACTATTAAATCACACTGTTAAAAATTACATAATAAATAAATATAACCTAAAACATAACCTGTGGGTTTTTTTTCCTAGAAATTGCAGTGCTTGTGTTCAAGAGCAGTGATCAGGTTTATGTACTGTCAGCAACAAAGAAAGTGCTTTTAACAATGTTGCCTTTTTGCCTTTATGGAAACTGATGTTCACTGCCGATCATCAAGCTCCTGAGCACAAGGAATGTAACACCATCTGCATTCTGATTATAACTATCAGGCCTATCAGTCATTATTATTATCAATAATAAATTAAAAATACACTCATACTAGTATTATAAGGTTAGATACATATATCATTAAGGTACTATAAAATTTGTGCTGACAATTTTAAAACCCATTTCAATCCCTGTCAAACCTGACATTTTACGTGATATCTCAAAAGATGTTAAATGTATTTCCTGCTATAGGTTAAGGACAATTTACAATCAAAGAAGTTGCCTGTTCTTAAGCAAACATTTTTTTACTGATTTATAAAAATGTAACAATGCTACTAAGATTGACGATCAAAACCATCAAAAGGACATAAATTCTCAGCTCCAAAACCAACTCTGATGTAAATATTTTTGGGACACTTGATTTTTTTTAAGAATTTTTGCATGTATTATTAGAACATTGAACTAAACATTTCTGAAGTACATGACTGTAATAAATTAGCAGTAATGGATCAAAAGTTACAAATTCTTCAGAAATAAAAATTTTAAACAAGTAACAAAGGTTATGTTTACAAAGTATTGAAGTATTATTGTAGACAGTGTCAAAGGGCAAACAACAGGCAATTGTGGTGGGGGTAGAAATTAGTTCTAATGATGTCAGAGTCTGGCAGGAAATAA
This sequence comes from Ignelater luminosus, assembly GCA_011009095.1. NCBI lineage: Eukaryota > Metazoa > Arthropoda > Insecta > Coleoptera > Elateridae > Ignelater > Ignelater luminosus. Next base: position 159,170 of record VTPC01001058.1, read on the forward strand.
TTATTTAGTATTTTTCTGGTGAATTACTGGAAATAAAAATTTTAGAAAAATCATGAAGGTTTTATCGAAGCTGTGTTATCTGTTAAAGACAATTCTGTAATTTGCTGGAAAGGTTCATTATAATATAAGAAATAATATCTTATCTTCTGTTTGTGTATCAGTATCAATCTTTAGATGTTATAAATATTTTAACAACTTACATTAATATTCTTTATACTATAACTTTATTCCGAGTATTTAGAATCAATTTACTTTTATTATATTCTTGACCAAACTTTTTAATCCTAAGTACCCAGTAATAGCAAATAATTTTCTGCATTTTACAGGAGTGCACAAATATTTCTGCAGGAGATCTTGGGACCACCGAGCATTCCCTTATGGAAGATAAACATGATAATGAAAACCAACACACATTAAATCATTCTGATAATCGTAGTATTGTACCTGATAATCAACTACCCACAGATATGTCTGATACTACAGAGTCAGATGCAGAAAGAAATAACAAGTAAAGTACCATTTTTTTATTATATTATATATAATTAGCATTAATTAATAGAATGACTTCTATGAGATTTGACTGTTTTGAAAGCCATTTTATGAGTGGGGAGGTCTGTGTACTTGCACTTGTGAAATACTCTGATTACTTTTTCTCGAAATCTAGGACATGGGAATGGGCAGTTTAGATAAGTTCTTAAAAAAAGAAGTTGAGACTGCTCAGTTTTAGTTTAGCATTAAATTAGGTGCTTTAGTTTTTATTCAAAGAATTGTTCTTTTATTCAATCTAAAATAACTTAACTTTTTTGTGTGATTAAATTATGTATGTTTACCAATGTAAGTGTAACTTCTAATTTTTTAATCATTTTGATATTGGCGTGATAAATTTAGATCAAATCTTATAATACATTTCTAAGACACTTGGCATGTTTTCTGGGTCTGAGATTATAACTTCATGAGTAGTGGTGCCTGGGTATAACAACAAAAACTTTTCAGTCTTACATTGTGCTTATTGATACTACTTGGCTGAACAATCAAACACATGCAATTTTCATAAGATAGTGACATAGTTCATGCAAAACCATTTGTTTATCAGTGATTCAGCGGGTTTTGATGTTCTTTACCTGTGTACACCTTACAGAGTGATTGCAATTGATTGAGGATGGTTTGAATTTTTCACGTGGTAGGTTGGCTGTAGTGTGTAAGCATTTAGGGTCATCCAAGGGCATTGTTGCCAGATTTAGCACTTTAGTGTTATCTTTAACACTGTAAGGACTCATTTTATTTTTTTTTTTAATTAAAATTTCACGTTTACAGCATACAACTGGCAGCACTGCTCCCGACTGACCCTGAATGCTTACATACTATAGCCAACCTACCAAGTACAAAACTTTGGCGCGAAGTTTAAACCATCCTCAATCAATTGAAGCGTTGTTTACAAGAACAATCATAGTCCAATCTGACGTTTGTGAGAATAAAAAAATGTTTGTCGAAATTCCAGCGAACTATGGTTGTTTTTGTAGAACAGCTCAATATTTTCAAGGCTGTAGGTTTGTACTATGGCTCTTTTTGTAGAAATAATATATACTGGTTGACAGGGCGGCTATCAAACTATAAAAGTTACCGTCAACTGCGAAATTCCAAATTTTGGACTATGGTTGTTCTTGTAAACAACGCTTCAATTGCAATCACTCTGTACATGTACACATTCCTTAGTTAATGTTGCACTGCTGATGTGGTTATGTTACCAGCTCTTAACATGTTTGGTTGTGACGTATAACTTAGTACCTATGTGATAATCAAGTAACAGTTGCAAATTGCATATACAATATATTTTTTTTATTAGAAGTATCCAAAATATTTTTCTCATCCTCAAGCATAAATTATGAAACCAAAACCTTCAGTTGATAAATTTTAATTCAACTGCGCTTTTATAAAACCATCCTTAAGTCTTGCTCCCTGCACCTAAGTATGAAATTTAGCACCTGAATTTAGAAATTTCTGTATTTTAAGAAGTACAATGTTGTTCTAATATTTACTATTTTAATGTTAGATTTCAAAAGTCTGCATCGTGCACAGCCCCGCATGAAGGAAGACAAGTAATGAACGAAGTGATACCCATGCATGTGGACCAACTTTTCACTTTGCTGTTCACTAGTTCAAAATTCTTCTTGGACTTCCATGCCTCTAGAAAAACAACTGATCTCACCCAAACTGCTTGGACTCATAATCCTGAAGATAATACCAAAACTAGAGTTGTCAATTTAACGGTCGCTTTGAACCAACCTGTTGGTCCTAAAACTAGTCAAGTTACCGAAACTCAGGTATGTATAGTAAATTTATCTAGATAAAATTTAATTTTGATAATGTTTAGAATTAAATATCTGGTAGAAATTTGAAAGCTAACTCACCTCAGATTGTCATAATTCATAGCAATAGTAAAACAATGTAGGTAAATCCAAGGCCGTAACTAGGATTGAATTTTGAGGGGTTTTAGTGGCAATTACAATTATTAAATACAGGGTGTCCAACACCAACACTTTAACCACTGATTCTGGGGAACATCGAAAAAAAGGTAAGGTAAAAAGTTTTTCGTTTATGAGTTATAAGCTGTCAAAGTCAACACAATTCTTTCTTAATTTTTTAAACAGCATCTCACTGAATCTATCGATTATAATTAAATTTGGTATGTTGGCTTATGAAGTTAAGATGATCTTTTTCCTGAAATATTGATGAAATTAATAATTTGGAACACAAAGTTGTACATGCACACTTCTCTTTGAAGGCCTAAAACTGTTTCTATGAGCAAAATTTGAACACTATTATTTAAAAGTTCACTTCCTTCTGCAAAAAAATTCATCTCTTGCAATTTTTTCAGAAACTCAACCAGTTTTGAGAAAATCAAGCTTTTTTGAATGCTTGAAAGATCATTTCTAACATCGTTGAGGGTAAAGTAAATCACATTGCCTTGGAAATTTGTTTCATTTCATTTTTATTCATTTTCATTTTATTTTATTTCATTGTTTACTGTTGTTTTACTGTTTGTATGATTTGTGGATTTGACACTTGTAATTTTGTTACATTTTGTCGATTATAACATGTTTCATTCTAATTTCTTGTTTTTTTGGTATCTTGCTATTTGGTTTTTGCTTTTATTGTTCTGATTTTAAATAATGGAATATTTGTTTAACAAATATGCAGACATGCAATTAATTAATATTGGAAGAGTATCGAATGAATTGTCAGACTGCAGCAAGAATATATGCTGAAAGATTTCCGAATAGGCATACTCCTCATCATACCACATTCTCTGCGGTGGACCAGGGATTGAAGGAAGAATCCCAAGGAAAGTGTTTGCAGTCTGGCAAAGTAATTTGATATTAATAAAGGCAGATTTATTGAACGACATACCTTTAACAGTACGTCAGCGAATGATCTTCATGCATAATGGGACCCCTACATGTTTCACCGTTCCAGTTAGGAATCACTTAAATGAAGATTTTGCTGGTAGGTGGATTGGTTGAGATAATGATGCTCCAATTAAATGGCCACCCCCTTCTCTAGATATTACACCTCTGGATTCTTATCTCTGGGGTTCATTAAAAGATAAGTTTATTGCACAACTGTTAATATGCGAGATGAGTTATGGAACAGAATATTAGATGTATCCCAAGAAATTTGGCAAACTCCAAACATTTTTCGAAATGTAAGAACGTCCCTCCTACGATGAATTCAAGCCTGCATCCACTATAACGGAGGATATTTTGTTGAACACATGACTAATCAATTGATTTTCTTATCATTTGTATTATACTTACGTTTTGTACAATTTAAATTAAATCATTCTTTAAGTCTTTTTGCTTATTTTAGTAAAGGTTATTGAGAACTTTACAGTAATCTTACAGTAAGTATGAAACTTTTACAAGAGTTGGAATATCCAGCTTAAAAGAGAATTTGTTTCATTTTCATGGTAGTGCAATTTACTTTACTCATGACGAGATTAGTAATGATCTTTTGAGCATTCAAAACAGCTTAATTTTCTTGAAAGCGGTTGAATTTACAAAAAGATTGCAAGAGGTAGATTTTCTTGCAGAAGAAGTAAACTTTTAAATAATAGTGCTCAAATTTTAGAATTTTGCTTATAGAAACAGTTCTAGGCCTTCAAAGAGAGATATGCATGTAAAACTCTGTGTTCCAAATTATTAACTTCATTGATATTTCAGGAAAAGGATCGTCTTAACTCCACTAGCCAACATACCAAATTTCTGTTAGAAAGTTAAGAAAAAATTGTGTTGACTTTGACAACTTATAACTCAAAAACGAGAAACTTTTTTGCTAACTTTTTTTTCGATGAATCATCATCATTTGTTCCGTAGAATCAGTGGTTAAGCGTTGACAGGGTTATTTCAGGACACTCTGTATATGTAAGTCTTAAATATTTATTTATAATAAACAATACAAAATACAATACAATATAAAAATTAAGAGTTTAGTGATGGTTGAATTCCAAAAACCCCCATTTGTTATGGCCTTGGATAAATCATCTAAGAAGGAAGGACTTTTGTCATCATTAGAAGTTTGCAGTTTTATGCAGGATGTCTCAGAAGGAGTTTTTAAATACTTATTCTATGAAATTGGCATCAACACATGTCATAGATAGGAATATGAATAAGTATATATCTGTTTTTATTCTATGACTATATTATGCATGAAACATGAATGAAATTGTAACAATAGATCTGCTCGCCAGATTTAGATGTTGCCGGGAGGGGATTGAGACTATTAAGTCTACCAAGCAAAGTGCAAATTATCAGCTAGCTTACTATAAATACAGTCATTCACTACAGAGTAAATATATCGAAGAATAGTTACAATTACTTATACTTACTTAATCCTTCCTCATCTACTGCATAGCAGTGTAGGGGTTAATTACTTATAATACATTAAGTATAACCTTAGGTAACATTTAACAAATTGCCATTTTGGACAAATGAATTACTATCAACAATAATTATCATCTACAGTAAAGTCTCCACTAGGCGGGCACTGTAGGTTCCAGACTTTTGTCTTTTTATTAGGAGTATTCATTTAAAAGAGACCATTTAGCATGTTTTAGTAATACTTTGGTTCTACAAAATCTGTCTGTTTATAGAAGTATCTGCTTACAAGGAGTGTCTGTAATGAGAGGTCTTACTGTATTCTTAAAATTGATTGAATATCCATAGAATAACAATAATAAATAACCCTCTTGCTTGCGTTGGACAGCCAGTGGGAGTAGAAGAATAGAGCTGTAAGGGCATTAGACCTGAAAGTAAAACTTAAATATTGCTACGACAAAGGTGTTAGCTTTTTAAGATAACTATTACAACTCAACTTAGTATAGCAAAAGGCTAGCATAGCTTGGGACTGTTTTTAGGAAAGATAGGAAAAGACATTTTAAGAATAAAATACAGGGTGTTCGAATATTACACCAAAAACTCTTGATTGTAGGTTTGGCGGATTAAATACAGACGATTTATTGAAAGAAAGGTAAGTAAAAAGTTTTTAGTTTTTGACTTAAAACGCTTCAAAGTTGATAGAAAAAAATGGTTATTTCTCTACTGTGTCTAAATGAATCAACGTATCTTCTTCAAACGTGGTATGTTATTGGGTGGCATTAGGGTGGTCCTTATGCTAAAATATCATCGAAATTTGCAAATTGTATCACAAGTTTTTATGAATATGGTACTTTTGAAAAGTGCAGAACCTTTTGTACGGCCAACATTTTACAAATTTAATGCGAATACATAAAAGCAACCTTAGTTTTTAAAATATTTGCCCTCTTGCAATTTTTTCGTAAACTTAACCATTTCCGAGAAAATCGAGATCCTTTAAAACACTCAATTCCGCATTGTTTACGTTATTGATACAAAAAATCCGAGGTGGCGGAGAAACGCGGCGCATTTTTGTTAAAACAAATGAAGCAAATATGTTGTTTTATAATAAAATTAATTTTAAGTTCGACAGGAATCATAAAATGTGCATTTTTTCCATCAACTTTGAAGCATTTTAAGTCAAAGACTAAAAACTTTTTACTTACCTTGTAACGTGACCTTGCATTACCAAAATTAAATTTAAACAAACTAGGACCCTTATGTCCTAGGCTGGCTGAGCTCAGGGGTGGCCTTGAGCATGGATAATTCGAGGGTGATAACACAATAAAACACAACAATTAATTTAATGTACCAATATATTAGCTCAAACAGTTATATTTATAAAGAAAACACAAAAATTGGGCGCCAAGTATTAAATAACTTAATACTATCAAAAAAATTATTAGAATGATTATTTAATTTCAAAAAAAAGGAGCATACTAAAATTTAGAATTCTATTTAGTCTTATTAAAATTTTCTAAGTATAGAGTAAGTTGAAATTCTCAAACCATATAGTAAATTATTTGAAATTACAAAAAAAGGCGACAGGGAACACAACGTCAGAACAGATGTAAAAACAATTAAGGAATTTATTTTAAAGTAGCAGATTCAGCTGATACAGCTATATCAGACCAAAAAAATGCTTCTTCTTAACCTGAAACAAAATTCAAAACACAAAACTGTTCTAATACTTTCTGGCCCATCACGTATGAAATCATTAAATTCAAATCAAAATTAGATCTTAAATCATTCAAAAAGCAATTTTATTTAAATTAACTGTTAAAAAAATTTAAAAAAACTCAGTTTTATTTACAGAATCTTTTTATGAAGTGGGTTTTGTGCAACTTTTCAAAAAATTTTAACTCTTAAGCTTTCTCAGAGCGCCAAAAAAAACATCTTAAAGCAAAAGAAAATAATTAGAGTGTAACATTTCAATGAATCTAGTAAACAAATTTGGTTACAAGGAAATCCAATAAATTACAAGTAACTAATTCGTAAAGGTTAAACGTTCCTGAAGAAAAGGAGCCGACAATAAAATTTAAAAGTCTTGTATCACACGATGAGACGGGCAACCGTATTCGCAGTCAGGAGATGATGTTCAAAATTCACTAGGTGACGCGCAGTCCCGAGTTGCCACGAGTGTTCTCGGCGCTCAGGAGGTGGTGGAAGGAAGAAACCCCCAATAAGCTGACGTCTCTTGTGAACTCGTTCTCTCAAACAAACTGCAGGTTCTCCCAAAAAGATTTGCTGCTAAGAAAGACACGCAGCAAATGAGAACAAAGTATGCTAAAGAAGGTAATCCCAGATTTCAAGGGTGGCCTCTACAACGTAACACTAAATGCATCTCCTCAAAGTGGAAACAACAAAAATTTAAACGGTTAGAAACCACAAACTGAACAGTTGATCAGCACACCCATTCGTCATAAAGCGAGTTCTTAAACTCTTCCACGTCGAAATTCGGAAAGTGAAACTGCAGGCAAAACGCACAATCTCCAACCAATAAGCATTCAGAAAGCCAGTTTGAGGACACCAAAGGGATATATGGCAACTGCGGATTGGTCCAAAAATTTCAAAAGAGAGTTTAACCTTCGAAAAACTAATCACGAAAATATCGCCCAAAACAGGCATTCCTTTAAAATAAAAATTAAATATCACTCAGAACAATAGAAACTCTAATGAGGCAAGCAAAAAATTGGTTTAAACCTAATAAGTGAATAGGGAATTTAGACAAAAGGCAGATGTATAAATATTTCAAAAAAAGTTGCATGCAAATAGCTAGAAATGGACCAAAACTGATGCTACCTATTCTGAATCTAATAGCCAATCATTAGCCAAATGAGCGATAATAGATAACCTCTGTTAATTAACTGATATCAAATAAATGTCAAACAGAACTATTAAACAAGAGAAATCATATAAACAAGCAGAAATTAATTCTACAAAAGCAAAAGAAGTTGCTTAAACTACATCTGGCAACTAGAGATATTTATAGATCACAAAATAAGATCAATCCTGGCCATCCCAGAGTAATTACAATGAAATAATTCTTAAGATTTTCAGTACAAAGAAAATTCCCATGTGCAACATAAATTTAATGCAAGCAAAATTATTAAAAATTTCATTTCAATGATATATAAGGTGGTCTAAAAGTATATATTTTCTTACGAATTCTTATAGGAACGGTGAAATAAATTAAAGATATTAAACAGCAACCAGTAAAGATAACCAAAATTAGTGAAGGCAAAGACCCATGTTAGGTTCGTAAAAAAATGAACGTAACAACTTTTGTATTTGATAAATCCTCTCTATTTAATCTGCCAAACCTGCAGTCAAGAGTTTTCGTAGTAATATTCGGATACCCTGTATAAGAGTTTATTAACATACAAATAAAAGAAATAAAATAAGTTACAAGAGACTTACATGTTTATAGGCTAAGGATTGACACTGTCGACTCGATAAGACACTTTTAAGATGATACCCAAGACTGAACTGATTGTGCCAGTTCAGATTATAACCTTCCCCTACTGACAGTCGCCTGTCCACCTTTAGACAGCGAGCATGTTGTCATGATGTCATCCTAGCTCAAGGTTAATTAAATATAAAAAAATATCAAGAATTATATTTAAGAATTGGGTTAAGCGGTTTCCCTTTACACATCACCTTAAAAGGAAGCATGTGTGTTATCTGGAAATGAGCTAAGGGATGATATCATCACAGAGGATAGATAAATGTAATATTAAGATAATAAGTAAAATAAGTAAGTATGCATTGTATGCACTGTATTTCGTAACAATATATTAAACTGAGAGCAGCTTTTAGTGAAACTGCAAAATACCTCTCAACATCCCTTAATTGTTGCGGTTTGCCTATTCCAACGTCAATTAATAATATACTAGGTACAACATAACACTCAACAGTTACCACTTGGTAAAACCAAACCCCAAGACATCTGTAATAGTTACCTTCATATTTTCATTTTCCCACTTGTAAACTCTTGGAATTTCTAGTTTCTTATCAATTTACAAGTACAACATTTTTGGGTCGTTAAGATAATAAGCATAAAAGTAGCGCATTTGTTAAATAATGTCAGAAGAATTTAAGCACATTCTGAAAGACGAAAATAGAGAACCGTTAACAATTTCATATATGTTAAGGAAGTAAATGCATATACATCTTTTTTCTGCTACTAAACTCACCATTTTGAAAAGGTTTTTACAGATTACAGTTCTTTTATATATAGTAAACTAGAGAAATACCCATTAATTTAAATGCAGCTCTGGAGATGCTGTACTACCGTTTGATTGTTCAATAATTTTATTTGATAATGAGTGCCTATTGTGGATTTGGTAGCAAGAAACAATCAACATAGTCACAAGACCTAGAGGCTAGAGGATAGGAAAAATTAAATGTATAAGTACTCAAATATTTATTTAGATACCTTTACATAAACAGATATTTTATAAATATTAACAGAAACTTTTAAATTAAAATTTAATGTACAGTCATAATCATTGAAAATGAAATGCTTATAGCTGGAGTGTTCTTGTATTATGAGTGTTTCATTTTTAATAATTGTGACTGTACATATCTTCTCTATGGCTTAATTTTATAATCGATCATAGTTACAATTTAACAAGAAAAATATATTATTTCTACTAGTAATGATAAAACAACATATTTACAAGAACATTAAATTTGTTATTATAATAACTAACATCCAAGAGCTTAATTTCACAATTGTTGCATTATTTTTCTTAGAAAATTCAATTTGGAATTTCTTTTGTAAATCGATTGCAATACCTGTTATGCTTAGTAAATTTTTTTCACTATTGTATTGGAGAGATGTAGCTGTTGCGCTTTCTTTATCTGCAGTATATTTAACTTCAACTATATCTTTTGGAGGATTTAGAATAATCAGTTGTTCTATTTTTGCAGAAGGTGAATATGTAGCTCCGTCTTTCAATTGAGAACTAAGTGTATTTTCGCTAAATATTAAAGTGATATATAAGAATTGATTTTTTCTGTATTGGAAACTTTCATAATCATCCACATAAAGTGTTCCATTAGCTTCACCAGTACTGTTGAGACAAATATATAAACTGAATGGGTCTTTGTATGTTCCTGTAGATGTAGGACGTAATATATCTTTTCTTGGTATAATACTTCCTGCTCTATAAAACACTGGTGTAGAATTTAAATTAACATTTATGGTATGGTAACCTGAACCTTCAAATGCTTTATTATTGTCATCAATATTATACCAAATTTGAGATTTACCTCCAGGCAAATAGACTTTCTTGCTGCTAATACTTGGTTCTAAAATTGGAGCTACCAAAACATTAGGTCCAGCTAGAATTTGATTATCAATACTTAAAGCGTCTACTTCCTTAGGATAGTGGTAGGTGATAGGACGAATTACTGGTTCACCAGTAAGTTCATGCTCTCTAAACAATGTATACCAAAGAGGTAAATGAGCATAACGTTGATGCAAAGCAGTTCTAACTCGAGCTTGAATACCTTCTGCATATAAATATGGTTCCCTTCGTGGTACATCAATTGCAGAATGCCCTCTATAAAATGGTAACCATGCACCAGCTTGATACCACCTTTGATATAGTTCATCATCGGGAATACCTCCAAAACCTCCAACATCTGCTCCACAAAAACTTACTCCTGCCAGTGCTTCTGTAAGACACATTGGTAAACTAATTCGTAAATGTGCCCAATTAGCATAATTGTCTCCAGTCCATATTGCTGCATAACGCTGAATCCCAGCAAAATGAGAACGAGTAAGAATAAAAGGACGTAGATTTGGATTATTCTTTAATAAGCCTGTTTGGGTTCCCACAGTTTGATAAAATCCATAAATATTATGTACTTCTCGATGTTTTCTGTTTTCATGATGAATGAGATTTAAAGGCATTGTTTTCTCGAACGAAGGCTCATGATCATTAAATACAGCTGGTTCATTCATATCATTCCAAATGTGAATGTTTGAGTGATTGAATCCTCTCCTTGCATATAAATTAGCATAATAATCAAGTGCTCGAGGATTAAGAAAATCTAACCAACTGCTTATACCAGGCCAACACTTATCTGAATAAACAGTGTTGTCTGGATTCTTTACATAGTAACCTTCTCTTTTTGATGTTGTATGGATATCATAGTTTTCATCATTTTTAATATGTGGATCTATAATAGCTACTAATTTTCGATTGGTTTTTTTCAAGTCATTCAGTAATTTCTCAGGCTCTTTGAATCGTTTTGGATCCCAAGTAAAATATTTTTTCTCATCTGTGTAATCAATATCGAGCCATAGCACATCCACTGGTAAATTATATTCATCGAAACTACTTACTATAGAAGTTACTTCATCTTGTGACATGTAACTGTATCGACTCTGATGATAGCCTAAAGTAAAATACTGTGGTAAGGGAGCAGTACCTGTTAGTTTTGTATACTGCATAACTGCCTGTTGAAGAGTGGGCCCCATTAAGAAATACATGTCCAGTGGACCATCTTCACTCATAAAATATGCATCAACATCATCAGGTGATGTTGTAACATCAATCCATGTTTGTGAAGGATTCAACCAGAATATACCAGAAGATTGTTCGATTCCATGAGCATATAATACTGGAATAGAACCATAAAGTGCTTCTGTTGAGTCTACTCTGTAATTTCCATAATCAACATTGAAAAGACGATAAGGTTGATTTGAAACAGTGTTCTGAAGTGTTAAACGATCTGCATGTTCTGGTATACCATAAGCTCGTTGAACATTAGGAAACAGAATATCTAAAGCAATTTCACGTTGATTAGTGTCTGTTTTAAATATCAGACTGTTATTCCAATTTGCAATAGAAATTAATGTATTATTATTATAAAATTCTACTTTAAATGGCGAACTGTAGATCAATGCTTTATTATTTCCATGTGTCACTGTTACCAAAGTATTATTGTTATTTTTTTTAGGATCTATTTTTAAAGGTGGCAAGACCTCATTTAATGCTTTATTTGCTCTATAACGAGGAGTTGATTCATCAATAAGTATATGAAAACTTGAATCTCCAACCACTTCAAGTTTAAATTTCAGATTTTGTGAGGTTCCTTCCACATTTAAATTTGTTTGAACACTTTCATTATTAAGTTTTAATACTGAATTTGAAAAATCTAATTTAACATTTCTTGATCCTCCCTGTGGTCTTGCACGAATTCTGTCACAAAATGTTTCATGACATGATTTCCAGGAGTTTACACACACAAATAAAGAAATAAAAAGTATCACTTTAAACTTTTGTATATGCATAGCCATAGCTGCAATTACTACAACAACTAAAACATCACTAACATTCTTTACATCTGTGCCTTGTTTATATTCTCACAGTTATCTCTGATGAGTTTTATCTTGTTGTAGATACATCCCTGGCTATCTCTTATTATTTAATTAATCTTATTTTTTCAGATATATTTTTTTTAAAGTAATTTATAAGTAATTTTGTTTTTCAATAAGGTAAGATTTTTACAAGGAACATGCACAGACTGACGGCTGAGTTTATTCAAATTTTGTGTATAATGTAGAGCAAACCTTGCTTAAGAAATCTTTTTTTCCATAAATAAGATGCAGATCTGATTTTTAAAGTGCTAATATTTTCCACCTGGAAACGAAAGTTTACAGATGAGAAAAGAAGGTACGGAAGTAGATAAAGTGGGAAATATCTAAATATTTTAGTAATACATACTATGCTGGACTGATTCAACTCAAAGAACCTTTTCTTAAAGAAACCTTTCAATATATCAAAAAATTGCAAAAGACAAGAATCATGTAATTTCTAAAGAAGTTTAAAGTATTGTCAATTAAAATCTGTTTTACTGAAGAAACAAAAAAGTTGGAGATGTTGAATGTTGATGTACTTCCAGATTACTAGAGCACGGAAACATTGCAAAATCGTCACTTTATCTTTTAATATATTCTTTCAAAACATTGGAATTACCCGCTTTATCACTTGTTACGCCTTAAATAGCTCTAGAAAACAGTAAAATCTGCAATTTCATAATTCTCCCACATAGCACACGGACATCCTATCGATGCCCATTGGACGTCCAAATTTCAGCGTACGGATGTTCAGTGGACGTTCGTTTGTCGCCACTGTGAACATCCTACGGACGTCCCTTACTGGACGTAATTTGTACATTTTTTTGTACGTAATTTGGACATAATTCGGACAATTCATGGACATACATAATTTGGACGATGTTTGGACATAATGTGGACGCCTTTGGGCATAATTTGGACGATTTTTGCATGACAAATGGATGTCCAGTGGACGTCCACTAACGGTCGTCCAGTGAACGTCCAATGGATGTCTAATTTACGTCCATGGACGTCGGCGTCGGGACGAAATTTGGATGACAAACGGACGTCCGGTGCTATATGGGCTGAAGAGTAATATTGAAGTATACAGTGGGCATTTTGCATATTTTTCCGCGCTCTACAGATTACCAATAAGACGTTGTCAGATATTGATGGAAGCAAAATTGGATATGGGTTTATACAGACCTTTTGTCTTATTTTAATCCAAAGGATACATGATCAAAATTTGATGGTCAAATTTTCAGACGCCCTATAATATGCAAGATTATACAGGGTGTATTCTAAATGGCAAGTGATATTTATAGTTAGTATGTTACTCCCTGTTCAAAAACAAACCAAAAATTCCTACACCAATTTGAACAAATAAAAGAGAAGGCAGTAAATATGCAACCAAGAAGATAATTTAATTACAACTCAACAACACAAATGCCCCTGAAAGGGAAACAACAAACAAAAACCTGACAAATTAGGATGTATTGTGAAAGTCGTGAAAAACCCTCATATCATGAAGCAGGAAGTTCAAATAGATGACAAATCATTTTGAATCACCCACTATAAACAACATCTTGGAAAAATGTATGGAATATATTCTTTCATCATAAAATATGGCTTTTAAGACTCAATTCACAGTGTAAGAGTTTTACTTTTCTTTTTCCCGAGCATAAAAGTGAGTTACTTTTCTCCTGGATGGAAAGGTTTCTTTATCTTTACATTGGAATTCAAATCTGACGTAGCCCAATCTTTAAAATTTTTATTCATATATTTAATATAATAATAGTTTGCAGAATTAGTGAACTCTGCTTTAAATCACATAATGCTTTTCATGCTACAAAAGAAAACATTCCACTTACAAGCATTATTTGTATGCTTTATAATATGTCGTTGCCATTTTTAATACCTTCTATATAGCAATAGTAAGAGTGAAAATGAAGTTTTAAGCTAATTTCTTGCATTTAACATTTAATTAAAATTATTATTTTGAAAGCTGCAGTAAAATGGGAATGTTTCTGTATTAGTAGAAATTGTACTTATAAAAATACAAAAGAATGTAATCATTTAATTGGCACTTGAAGAAAAAATTGATATGTTACTAAGCTGATTATTGATTTTAAAGAAAGGTTATTTCACACACTGCACAAGTCGAGTACTTAACTTACGTTGATATTTGATATATGCTTATGTAATGCCAGTGTCACTTTATTATCTCAACATCAAAGTTCAAAGTAGTAACAAGTTGATACATAATCAAGTCAGATTTGTGGCTTTTACTTTTATATTTCTGCAATTTTGATTAATTAAATGTTGCCTAGATTCTAGAATTAAAATAAAAACAATAAGAATATCCTACATACCTCTAGGCAATACGATAATTAATGATCTCTCTCAATTCAAATTATATAGTGCAGCTTTTAAAATTCCACAAATATTAAATATGGTTTAGCTTTAAAATTTCCAAATAGGGCAATGATGTGCTTTATATTTTTAGTATTGTTTTTTGAATAAAAATATCTTTTTTCTATAATTTCATTTTAAAAAATGCCTTCTTTAAGAACTTGTTTAAAATAATTCATCTTTGGAATTACACTTAATGTAAAGATAATTTAGGTAAAACTTGCTGTAGACGGGAAAATCCGATTAATAAGATTTAAAGTACAAGTGTTGTCAATCATAAAAAAGTATACTCCCTAGGAGTGCATTTGTGGGCATAATTATGTTTATCTAGATTTTCTCATTTAAAATGATTCCCAGGGTGCTTGGTTGAGCTTTTTCAACATGGGAATCTCACTTCTTATTAATTGAAAAATTACAGCTTTGGTTAAATTAGAAAAAAGTTTGAAAATTTGAACATTTCATTTGGTTTTCCAAATATTTGAAAAACACTGAAAAATTAAATGTTCTTTTTTTTAATTTAATTGTTTTGTTCAAGATTTAATTTCAACTCCACAAAGACGTTCTTAAGCCAACTTTTTATCCTCTGTAACATTATCATTTATCATAATGTCGATGCCAGCAAAATCTAACAGTAAATTATTTTAAATTAGTCCAGTCAACGAAGGGGTTATAGAGGACATGGAAAGAGGGAGAATTTTTTTTTTGAGGAATGTGTTGGGGATAGTTAGGGGACAAAGATACTAAAAGTCCCCGCCCCTAGCCCTGCCACTTCAGGGGTGAGGGGGGTGGAAAAGTCCTTCTTTTCAGTTTCTTGCTTATAACTCGGAAACGGTGCGTCGTATGGTAAAAAGTATTCCCTACAAAATAAAACATAATTGAATTTCCTACAAGACTATCTATATTTATTTTCTTTCTATGTGTTATAGTTTCTGAGATATTGGCCAGCGAAGATCGATAATTTTTGAGAAACTTTTTTTTGCCCCACATATTTCGTCAAACTTGTCCTTCTAACTTCTCAGCCTTATGTTTTACAGAAAAGTTGTTAGAGAGGAAGTTGTAGAGCATTCAGTCCCCTTTAGAAATAGGTAATAGTTACTAATTTATCTTCTACAGGTCAGAGGTTACGGCAATTTGGATACATTTCGTGAATTCTCAAGAAAAGTCAATGAATGCCCAAAAGGGGGTTGTAGAGGAATTCTTCTCTTAAGGAATATGTTGCGGGTAGTAAGGAGGCAAAGATACTAAACGTCCCCGCCCCTAGCCCTGCCGCTTTGGAGAGGGGGTGGAAAGGTCCTTTTTGTCGGTTTTTCGCTTATAACTCGGAAATGGTGCATCTTACCTATCCTTGGTAAATCTCAGTTTCTTAATACATAAATAACAATAATAACAAAAGTATAGTTTTCTTGAAAAATAACGAAATTTATTCAAAAACTTCAAATTGCTGTAACTTTTGACCTGTCGAAGATAAATTAGTAAATATACATATTTCTAAAGGAAATGTAATGCTCTACAACTTCCTGTCTGGCGATTTTTTTCGAAAACATAAGGCTGAGGAGTTAGAAGGAAACTTCGACGCAAAATGTAAGGCAAGAAAAGTTTTTCAAAAATGATCGATTTACGCTGGCGAATATCTTGGAAACTATAACACATAGGAAGAAAATGAATATAAACATTCTTGTAGGAAATTTAATTATCTTGTATTTTGTAAGAAATACTTTTTACCGTACGACGCACCATTTCCGAGTTATAAGCGAAAAACCGACAAGAGACCTTTCTACCCCTACCCCCCCCCCCTAAAGCGGCAGGAGTGGGCCAGGGGACTTTTAGTATTTTTGCCTCCTTACTATGTGCAACATATTCCTCAAGCGAAGAATTCTTCTACAACCCCCTTTCGGGCATTCATTGACTTTTCCTGAGAAATCACGAAATGTATCCAAAAACTTCAAATTGCCGTAACCTCTGACCTGTAGAAGATAAATTAGTAACTATTGCATATTTCTAAAGGGGACTGAATGCTCTACAACTTCCTGTCTGACAACTTTTCTGTAAAACATAAGGCTGAGAAGTTATAAGGACAAGTTTGACGAAATATGTGAGGCAAAAAAAAGTTTTTCGAAAATTATCGATCTTCGCTGGCGAATATCTCGAAAACTATAACACATAGAAAGAAAATAAATATAGACAGTCTTGCAGGCAATTTAATTATCTTTTATTTTGTAGGGAATACTTCTTACCGTACAACGTACCGTTTCCGAGTTATAAGCAAGAAACCGAAAAGAGGGACTTTTCCACCCCCCTTTCCCCCTGAAGCGACAGAGCTAGGGGCGAGGACTTTTAGTATGTTTGCCTCCTAACTACCCCCAACACATTCCTCAAGAGAAAAATTCTCCCCCTTTCCATGTCCTCTACAATCCGCTTTTGGGCATTCATTGACTGGACTAAATGCATAGTTTACTATTATCAAAATATGTATTTTATCATGATTTAAACAAATGAATATGAAAATGTTGTTAAATAGTGGTATTGATTTCACAAATGGTACAGTTGAAAGGAAAGAAGAAACATTCATTATTTTTTCTGTTTATGATTTTTTAAATTGTGTGTAATTTATTTCTCAATAACAGAAGCATTACATTGAGGCATACAAAATACAGTTGTGAATGCTATCTATACTACTTGGCTGGACAATCATACACATGCAGTTTTCATAAAATAGTGACATAGTTCATGCAAAAGAATTTGTTTATCAGTGGCTTGGCAGATCTAGATGTCCTTTACCTGTGTAGATCATACATGCATGCGTACCTTAGTTTAACGTTGCACCACTGATACAATTATGTGACCATGACGCATCAACTAATCTCTGTCGCTGTTTGATAAGATCCACTTTTGAATATCAAAACCATCTAGATTATCTTTTTATTTCCTATAAGTGGCATTAGATCTGCAAAATTTAGGTTACATAAGCATTAAATTCTAATTATTTGATTGAAACATATATTGTAACAATTTCTTTTTCTTTTTACTTCTCAGTATAAAATAAGTAATGAACCTAAAGATGTTTCTAAAAATTCAAAATGTTCTAGAAGTTCTTATATAGAGGATAGAAAGTTGCATGTCAAAAACAGGTTCAAAATGATGCATCTCCTTATTAAACATGTTTCAATGGTCACTATTAAACTGTTCTAAAATCTTTGATTAATTCAGTTGTAGATTTTTACTAATTGCATTATTTTAAGTTGAATTTAAAATAGCAGAAACTCTTAGAATCTAGTTTTTACTAAACACATAATTTTTGGTTTTATATAGTAACTTTTCTCTTTTTTTTTATTTTTCAGGTAATGCTACCATGTAGCAAAGCTGGTTCTTTATATGCAATAAATTTGGAATCAGTTAATGCTGGTATTCCTTATGCAGATAGCTTTTATTTATTAACTCATTACTGCATACAGAAAATATCAGAAACACAAACTTCGCTAGTTGTCTATGCAGAAATAAAATATAAGAAGTCAGTATGGGGACTAGTCAAAGGTAAGTAAAAGTTTTGATTTATTAAAAACACTTGAGAAATCAAAAATTTTCAAGGGAATTGTGACCCGAAGCCTTAGACCAAAACCTACAACAAAAAACACTATTTCATTATATGAGTTTAAAGGTATAAATTATGGAAGTTAAAAAGATTTCATGTTTGTAAAATCCAACTTTTTAAGTACGTTAATGTAAAAATGTATAGAATGTTATTTGTTTTTTTTATAGATTTTCTAATATTGGTTATCACATTTTTTGTAATAGAGATAATCATGTTTACATATATCTTACCTAAAATGCGTATTATGAACACAATGAAATATGATGTTGAATTTATCTTGTTTGTAAAAGTTCTTAAAAAATTATAAATATGATTTTATGTATTGAGAATGTTCGTACCTCAATATTTATTGCTCTATTACTTCAGAGTGTTATAAATCATTATTATTCACATTTAAACATAGGGGTTCTAACATCTTTTAAACAACCTCTTGGATAGAACTTCTGTTTACAATATTTTTTGTATCTATATAAAATTTTTCAGTTTTAATTTTAACTTGTTTAGAATTTAATTACTAAGAATTCTTGATCGATTCATATACAACTTATGAGATAAATGTAAATATTAAGAATAATAATGATAATTAAGCAAAACTGATTCAAACTAATGCACCTAATAATTCTAATCAAAGTTATAGGTTTCCCCCAACAAGTTCCATCACAAATGCTTGTCCTGAGAAATATACACCTTCCAAATGTGTTCAGAATCACATTCGAAACTACTGTTAATTGATTTTTAATAATTTCTTAATTTTCAATATAAATTGTTATAGGGTTGTTTTAATCACAAATGGTTGTTAATAGGAAGACCTACCTTTCATAGCACACTGTTATTGTTTAAGAACCTGATTGTAACTGGTAGCCCAATTATTGAACATGCTACTCAACTTATACAGGGTGATCATTTTAAAACTTCCCACCGTGAATAACCCTTTAATTAGTAAAATTATCAAAAATAACTGAAACGCGTCGATTTTGTTTTGGAGGGGGACATTTAATAACCTATTCTAATCAATTGGGAAGCTTTCACCCTCCCCCCCCAAGATTTTAAATAGCACTACTCCATGTGTGATATATCATTTTAAAGGGTATAAGATTCTCAATCTTTCACATCAAAGAAAATTAAAATCGGCCCAGCCGTTTGCGAATTAAAGCCAAAAATGTATTTAATTCAATCAATTGAGAATCTTATACCCTTTAAAATGATATATCACACATGGGATAGTGTCATTTAAAATTTTAGGGTGGGAGTAGTTGGGGGGGAGGGTGAAAGTTTCCCAACTGACTAGAGTAGATTATTAAATGTCCCCCTCCAAAACAAAATCGACGCGTTTCAACGATTTTTAATAATTTTACTAATTAAAGAGTTATTCAAGGTGGGAAGTTTTAAAATGATCACCCTGTATAGTTATTCAGAGCTGAGAGAATAAAACAGGTATTGTAATTTTTTAAGAATTTTTTTATTAGATCAGAAACCAATTATTCTTGGAAAGCACTTAAATCAATGGCACCAATTAACAAAATTTCTACTATACATGTTTTAAAATGGCTAAATAAATGAAGTATGGAAGTACTGAAGTGCAGGCGTTTTTATAATAATATGCGAGTTCATTTAATAATAAAATAATAAAAATAAATTGTTAACAATTGTTGAGGAACTATGTTGTTAAATCTTGTGCGAACTATGAATGATAGCGAATGAATGAATGTCCCTGTAAATAACTAAGTTTTTATACATCTCTACCTGTATTTAATAAAGAGCAGGGTTCTCGAGTCTTCGAAGAAAATAATATAATAATCATGTTCTGAAAACTATCAACAGAAATTTTGTTCAAGGAAATATTATTGCTGTAGGTCCGCTTAAGAAGAATTTAGGCAAAAGCAAAATTCTTCTAGGAAAATTTATAATGTGAATCATTTAAGATATTTCAAAGAAGTATGTTTGCAAGGAATTAACTGACAAACAGCAAAACCTTTTTTCTATGAAAATTTTAGAGTGCAAAACATTCGAAAATACCTTCAAGGAATTAACAGGTATAAGTGGGACCCTTTTACCCTGAATGTTTATTGCACACCTGTCACATTTCCTAGTGAGTCAATGTTCTACGAATTTCTAGTTTTTAGAAAGTGACGCTACAGAAGCATTAAAAATTAAGGTTTCCTAGAAGCGGAAGTACTTTCTCTTATTTATTTATTCTACATTTCTTTTTTATATTATTAACTTCTTATTTCGGTATCCTATTTATATAGGATACCAAAAATTATATATAAATAAAGTCAAATATGATTGGAATGCAGAAGAAAACACACTTCTACATCAAGATAATAATCGAGACGTACATTCAAAAAACTAGACCATGAAAATAGGGCAAAGGGAATGTCCAGCCCTTTCGCCCAAACAATTAATAGAGGGACACCGAAGATGAATAAGGCAACGTCAACGGAAAAAAGCAATAAGGAAAAACAAATACTTAAGATAGCAACATGGAATGTACGAGGACTTAATAAAGAAAGAAAACTTAAAAGAACTAGTACAAGAACTAGAGAAATATGATATAGATATTTTAGCTGTACAAGAGATAAACACAAAAGGAACAGCGATAACAAACTTCAAAAAATATATATGGTGTATTGGGGGTGGTGAACAGAATAGACTGGGCACAGGCATTATAATAAAAGAGGAACATAAAGATAAAATAATAGATTATAGAGTAATAAATGAAAGACTAAGTATAATTTGAATAAAAGGAAAGTATAGAAAATTGACAATCCTAAATGTGCATGTGCTCACGGAAGAAACAGACGAAGACACAAAACAAACATTCTATGATACAATAGAAGAATCAATGAATAATGTAGCAAGTTTTGATATGAAAATTATTATAGGCAACTTCAATGCCAAAATTGGTAAAAAAGAAAGAAATTATGAAATAGCTGAAAAAGAAAGCTTGCATAGAAAAACAAATAAAAATGGACAAAGACTAATAGATATAGCAGCAGGAAACAGAATGATTATTAAGACCACACATTTAAAACACAAAGACATCCACAAACCAACCTGGATAAGTCCCAACAAAAAAATTCTGAACCAAATCGATCATTTACTGATAGAAAGAAAGAAAACATGCAAAATATGTCTAAAATGTAAGAACACACAGTGGAGCTGACATAGGATCAGACCATACGCTGGTAATAGCAAAAATTAAACAAGAGTTACCAATCATAATAAACAAAAGAAATAATAAATTGAAAAAATGGAATATTGAAGCCTTAGAAAAAGATGAAAATAAAGAAAAATACAGCGAAAACACGAAAAAAATAATAATCACAAAAGAAAAATCAACAGACGTAAATAAAGAGTGGGACAGCATAAGAACCACAATAGAAGCAAGTACAGAATTACTAAAACCAACAAAATGTGAAAAAAGAAAAAACTGGTTCGATGATGAATGCAGAAAAGCAGTACAAGAAAGAAAACAAGCAAGAATGAAAATGTTAGAAGACAACACAAGAGAAAGAATAGAACAGTATAAGAAAATATAAAATAGCACACAAACTAAAATCAGGAATAAGAAATGAGAAGCACAAAAAGCAAAATTAGAAGAAATAGAAGAACACTACAGAAATAGAAATACAAAGCTATTTTATAAGAATTTGAAAGAAGAAAAGAAAGGTTTCCAACCACAAACAGTTGCGCTGAAAAACCATCAGGGAGAGATCATACCACAAGTATGCTAAATGTACGGGAAAACTTTTTCCGGAACACATTAACAAACAATGAATGTGAAACAGAAAATGAACAATTGCATCAAAATAAGCAAGATAAACAAAAATTAGAAGAACCAACAAAAAAAGAAATAATAGAAATAATAAAGAAATCAAAAAACAATAAAAGTCCAGGTGACGATGGCATCACAATAGAACAAATAAAATACAGCAGCGAAAAAATATTTGATCGAATATACAACCTGATAAAGCAAATCTGGAAAGAAAATGGAGTCAAGCATTAATACACCCAGTACATAAAAAAGGAAGCACACAAAACCCAGAAAATTACAGACCAATATCACTCCTAAATGTAACCTATAAGTTACTGGCAAAAGTAATAAATAAAAGAATACAGGAAGATATGGGGATAAAATAGGGCAATACCAAGCAGGTTTTAGAAATGGAAAATCAGTAATAAATCATATATTTGCACTAAGACAGATACAGGAAAAATGTGGAAAGAAAAATATTCCAATATATGCATTATTTCTAGACTTTAAACAAGCCTTTGATAAAATTAACAGAAAAAATTTAATCGAAGCTATGCAAAGTTAAAATATCCCAACAGAACTCGTACAACTAGTGAAAATGACATTAAAAGAAACAACAAACAAAATATCATATCAAGGACAACTTTCAGCTGGTTTTACCAGTAACTCAGGAGTAAAACAAGGAGACTCGCTATCCACAACCCTCTTTAACATAACCTTAGAGAATACAATAAGAAAAAGCAATCTCAAAACAAACAACAACATACTAAAAAACTCATACCAATTACTGGCCTATGCAGATGATGTAGTAATACTCGCAAGAACCAAAGAAAGGAAATTCTAAAAAGATTTGAAAAACAAACCAAAGAAGCAGGAGGACTAGAAATAAACCAACAGAAATCAAACTAAATGATTCTAGGAAACAAAGATCAAAATGAAAATCTTAAACTGATACTAAAAAGTGAAAACAATACAAAATAATGCAGTTTTAACATAGTAAATAGTGTAGTGTTCCTAGGGACTGAAATAACAAGTAGGGGAGAGTGCAGTAGTGAAATAAATAGAAGAATCACAGCAGGCAAAAAATGTGCAGGATCCATAAATAAAGTGTTGAATGCAAAAAATATATCAAGGAACACAAAAATACACATACATAAAACAATAATTAGTAGACCAGCAGTCTTATGTGTCTGTGAAACATGGACAATAACAGAAGAAAGTAAAAAAAGACCAGACATGGGAAAGAAAAATTCTGAGGAGAATTTGTGGAGGAATAAAAGAAATGACACCTGGAGACGAAGAACTAATAATGAACTAAAGGAAATATATAAAGACCTAGAGATAAACACTACAATAACCCAAAACAGACCAAGGTGGTTAGGTCATATAATACGAATGAACAATAATGAACTAACAAAAACTATTTTCAAAACAGAAATGACAGAAAAGAACAGAAAGGGAAGACCGAGAAAGACACGGTGGCAAAATGTAGAAGAAGATATTAAAAAATTTAACCTACATGACTGGGAGAATATTGCAACCAACAGGAAAATGTGGAAGTTGCGAATAGAAGCTATAGGCCTTCAGGCCTGATATGCTGATTTATATATTATTAACTTCACTAAAAGTTATATACTTTTATTGCTTATTTTTTCATCTTTATGATAAAAAACAATAAATTTGTAGATGTTTTATACTAGTTGATAATACTACATTTATGGATACATTTATCTAGGTACACACTCATCAAGATAAATTATATTTTAATGCATCACCGTGTTACATTGAAATGTTTGTAGTGTATTTAAACAGCTATTAAATTATAATCTTTATTGTCGCTTCAAAATTAAATGTAATCTTTTGGATTATTGTAACACTTTAAATTGGTTATTAGAATACAATAATACCTGTAATACACTTAATAAATTGATCTTATCGGTTCTTGAGAAATTGCGTTATTTTCACTTAATTTTAATCTAAATAGGTTGTAAAAAGTTATATTTCCAACCATTTCATATTTAAGTACAAATGTATAAAGATTCTAAAGAATAAATTTTATAAAATACTACCTATTAGTAAGCTTTTCTTAAAAAGAAGAGATCGAACCAATGATGATAGAAGTAGTATAGAAAAATAAAATGTTTCTGAAAAATTACTTATTAAATATCAATACAAAATAAAATAAACAGCATAAAAACATAAAATATTAATTAGCTCTAAAATGACAGAATCAATAGTTTTGTTTGCAGTTATAGGAAATCATTGACCTAGATTTTAGTGTTTAGCTTTTTTATGTATACATTGTGTCTCATGGAAACTGGAACGCACTCTTCCTCAAGTAAACTTTTCCAACAAATCCAAATGATGTTTCAATATTCTATGACCATACATGATTAGAGTTATCTAGCGTAGAAATATAATAACTATACCTTGAAGTTTGAACAAGTGTGCAAACAGATCACAAAATGAGCGAATACCTGTTTCACATTTGTTGACATACCCTGCATATTTGTCCTCCAACAAGTAATACATTTATTTAGTAACTAATTATTTTTTTTTTAGTCATATCATGAACACGCATGTTTATTTCAAAAACCAGAAGTAGCAATTTCTACAGACTAAAGTATACTGAATTGTGGTAGCATCAGCAACTCATGGATCTGAATTTTGAGTTGCAAACTGAGGTGTCGGCATTTTAATTATTTTTTCCCAGTATTTATAAGATGATGAAAGAAATTATCTTTATTTAAATATTTATTTTGAAAATACTGAATAGGTACACGCCAGTTATTTTTTTTTATCTTTTGAACCTTCCATGCTCACATGTACTTCTCTAACATACTAGAAGAAAATCTTTGAAATTCTAATGACTTTTTGTCCCTGCAAATCCAGTTAGCAATACCATTGTAGCAAGTATAGTTAGAGAAAATCAAATAGATAACATTTCAATAAAAAACAACCCGGGTGATTGCATTCTTCCCCAATTAGCTTGTATAATCGAGATTCCACTGTCTAATATTTTGATTAGTAGACCATATCAAATTCAACCCATCCATTACACTGGTCAACAGTGATTTTGTTGCCCTTGATATAAGAGTGGTTCTAGGATGATTTTACGTTAACAATTATAAAACCACAATTGGTTTTGTAAAATTGGCTCTAGTGTTTTTAAATAATTGATATTTTTATATAACACGGTAAAAGTAGTATTTATGAAAAAGGAAAATGATTTTATTTTTAAATATGAAAGTTTATTGAAAAACAATGTTAATTTTATAATTTTAATACATAGTTTATTAATATAAAAGTGAAAAAAGGTAAAAATTATATTAGATTTTGGAAAAAAACTTTTATAAGACTTTCTTTTGTGGGATTCTTGGGAACAATTTCTTTGTAGAGACCAGCAGTAATCTGCCATCATGTGACGATCCCACCGGTGCTGATATCTTTCTTCCATCACTCTTATATCCTGGTGGAAGCGGTCTCCCTGTTCATTGCTGTAATCTCCCATGTTGTCGAGAAATCTATCTAGGTTGCTGTGCAGAAGGTGAATTTTTATACTCATATTCGCTCTTAAAATCCTGAAACTTTCTAACATCTTCTGTACAATTTCTTTATAATTTGGCGCTCTATGGTTGCCGAGAAAATTTTTTACTACCGATACTAAACCACTCCAAGCTTCAGCTTCCACAGTAGTCATGACTTTTACGAAATTCACATCTTTCATCAATGTTCAAATTTGAGGGCCATCAAAAATTCCGCCTTTCAACTTTTCCATGCTCAGTTTAGAAAATGTTCTGTAAATATATTTGAAGCATATACTGTTCTTGTTCAATGCTTTGATGAACTGTTTCATCATACCTGGCTTGATGTGGAGCGGTGGAAGTATGATTTTTTCTCTATTCAACAATGGCTCCTTCACTACATTAGCTTTGCCCACGGTTAAGGATTCTCTCAAAGGTCACGATTTAATTTCCATTGATTTTACTTTACTCGACTGTCCCAAAGACAAATAAAGCAAGGATATTTTGTGTATCCACTTTGCTGACCAAGTAAGAAGTTGACCATTTTTAAATCAACACAAATCGACCATTGATGTTCGTAGTAATTAATCATTTGCAAAACCAATCTAATATTCTCATACTCTTCTTTTAGTTTGGTTGAATGAGCAATTGGGATGGACGCATATCGATTTCCATTGTGCAATAAAACACATTTTAAACTTCTTTTGCTTTAGTCTGGACGCTAATAGTTCTGATGCCTGTTTTGATAAATTCAGATCTTGTATTAAATCGCTAAGTTCATTTTGAGAAAACAACTGTGGCGCTGACGTTTCTCCTGCATATTCGCTTCTACTTGTATACCTACAGATTGTATTGAATGCTGTGAGGCTGGACACCATTTCTTCTGATGGTGCACGCTCTGGTTGTGAGCCATAAATAGGTCGAGCCAGTTCTTCGTTGTGTAACGAAGGATGTTGTATGGACTTTATATCAGAATATTCCCATGTTTTATGCCGATTAAAACCTTTGACGTTTACTACACAAAAGTAGCAATCATCGATGTGATTCGTGGGCTTCCTCCAGATCATAGGGATACCGAAGTCTAACCCTGAGCATTCCCCTTTCTTCCATAAGTGCAAAGATTCAATACAAGATTTACAAACCTTATGAGGAACCCATGACTTATCTTGTTTTTCGATGTGTACACCAAAATAAGCAGCATTAACTTCCTTTACAAAGTCTGTGATATTTCGTCTCGGTTTTGCTGTTGTATACACCACAAATGTAGCAAGATATATCAGGATGATATTTGTATCTTCTTTGTGTTGAACTCATATTTCTATGAATAATTTTTTTATAAGAATCAATAAAATAAAATATAGACAAAGTTTTGATCATAACTTACCAAAAAGCACGTTAAGTGTTCTTCAATCTTAATGAAAAACTAAATACTTTAGCTGTCGCATGAGGTTAGAGGCGTCAAGTGAATCAACGTCACATGAGCTGTCGCGTGATGTACGGATGCGCGAAATAAATGCGCATTAAGCGCGTTTTAACACGTGAGCAGAGTTAAAATGTTAAATATTGTTCGAACTTGCAGACATACTTCATAACATAAAAACTGGAATCAATCTGATACTTTCATGACTTTATTTGTAAATTGTGTGTTCTTAATCGTAAAAATTCGCAGAAATAGCTAGGGCAACAAAACTTTTTTTTTATTTTGTTGACCAGTGTTATCGAGCAAGGTATTTCTGATTTTGATATTCCAAACATGAATTTTGTATCAAGATGCAATTAATCGGCTAAAAATCAAATCCACCTCTTGGTTATTTTCTTACATGTGTTTTATGTTTAATCTATTGCTTGCATATATTAATATTTTATTATAAAGGTGCAGCACATTACATTGGTTGTCCTTGCTGCTTGGCAAAACCAATCAGTTTTTGCTGAAAATTCCTTGTATGTCTAGACATTCAGTAATTGAAATACAATGACATGGTTACACTGAATGGCAAGTACAAATAAAAAATTGGCGAAGTGCAATTAAGGCATTTCTAAACAAATTTCCACCATTTAAATAATTTTATATATTTTTACAATTTTAAGAATTCTACAAATATATATAAAATACCTTTTAGAATGTATTACTAAAGCATTTTGAATTTGTTCAGTAATTTTTTTAAGAAATTAATTTCTGTGTAATACATACTAAAATATTTGTTTACTTTTAAGGTTTTATAGAAAAAAATTGCTGGCAAGGTATGGAAGATTTCTACAAGTCTCTTAGTAAAGCATTATATGCAGAGAGCGAAGAAGCTATACCAGCCGTAAAACGTAAATCAAGAAGACGTAGGAGATGTCAAAGTATACAACGACAAGAAATTGAGATTACACATTCTACAATAGGTATCTTCTGTCTATTAAATTTGTGAAATTTATTTTCTCAATAATAATTATTTGTAGGTGCTCTTTCTAATGTAAAAGTGTCTGGCGGTGGCATTTTTTCATCTGATCTAGCTACATTGATAGTCTTTGGTGTACTTATTTTGTTAGTAATTCTAAATGTAATGTTGTATTATAAACTATGGTTATTAGAGGAAACTCCTCCTTACACGTTATTAGATTTACATATATTAAAGTAGGTTATTTTCTAAAAAAGAAGAATTAGGAAAAATAATTTTTGTAAATTCTTTTAGAGATCCTCCAAAATCTCATGATGAATGGATTAAACTTTTACAAAAACAGGAAACACTACACACAATAGAAATGCAAAGATGGCAGAAGGTGCTAAAAACTTCCATAAATCTATTAAAACAGGTAATATAAATACACATGAACTATCAGTTAGAAATACTGCTTATAACTTTGCAGATTGAAGAGTCATTAAATGAATTACAGCATTCAATTCATCCTACATACACAAATAAGATAATGTCCATAATACAGAACCACAAAGATACAATCAGTAAAGCGCAAGAAGAGTTATAAGAAAGAATGAAATGATTTTATGTCAATTTTATTAAAATGGTATTATGTATGTTGTTATTACGCACTGTGTTATTTTACAATTTTAGAGTAGGTTTTATTTGTTGTTCCTCTTTACACATTAGTAAAATTAAATTATATAAATATATGTCTTCTATTTTGTTGTTTTTCTTTCTCTTTCAACCATTAAAATTTGAAATTATACTTAATTCAACCTGTTCAGATGTTTTTGACATAAAGTCAAAGTCACATCAAGTGTTTTCCCATGTAAAATATAAGAAGGCGATTGCATTAGATCACTCTGTTACTAAAGACTTTGTTTTAAAAGCAGCGGCTCGAGTTCAGAGAGAAATAATGCAACTCTGAGGAATCTTTAGGATTCTTGAGGAGAAGAGGTGTTCCTTGCTAGGTAACTGGAGATCTAGTGGACTGGACTCAACTGGCTACTTGGGTTTACTGAATTCACTGGAGAGGTTTTGCAACCCTGCTACTGATGGTCAAGTGAACTAACTGAGCTCACTGAAGTCTGGGGGACCTGAAGCAGCTTTTTATAGTCTGAGCTCTTAAGTGCAGGACTGTCATTTGGATTTTTCCATTTAATAACACTCCCAACCTGCACAATGAATTTGCCTGCAAGCTTGCATTTTACTGTGGTATACAAAACTGAATATGTATGATCCGTAAATAATAGTATGTTGTGAAAGGTAGGTCATCCTATATGTTTTCCCCAACAAGTTCCATCACAAATGCCGGCTAGTACCAAAGAATATGCACCTTAAGATCTTATTCAAAATCACATTCAAAACTACCATTACATTAATCAATTTCTTAATTTTCAACAAATCGTTATAAAATAATGAAAATAACATTAATCTAACCCTAATTATTTTATCACAAGTGGCTGCTAATAGGATGACGTACCTTTCACAGCACACTATTATGCTCGAGCATTAGAGAAGTTGCACTAAAGTGCTGCAAACGAGTGAGGGCCGGAGGTCTGGCATGATATAAAATTGTTTTATGTTGTATCTCGCAGCTCCAGTCCATCAAAGCTTGCATAAGAGCTAGTACATTTTACACATAGTGGTGCAATGTTTGCAGTAATTAATAATACATAATGACAACAAATGAAAAAATTTGTCAATACCGACGAAGTAAGTATTGAAAGAAAACTTTTATAAGAATCAATTTCTAAAAAAATAAAGAACATACATTAAAAAGAAATTTAAAAAGATTACAATCGGCCCTGTTTTATAAAAGAAATAAATTTAAATGTTTACTCAAGATTTATTTATTAGCAAGGTTAAATTAAATTAGTTGTAAAAAAATTACTGTGTTAGATAATTTAAGAGTATGTACTTTAATATTTAATCAAATTTTTTGCTTTATAAAGTAAATTTAAAGAATTTTCAGAAAACTGAAAGTGCAGTTTTGAAATGTTTAAATGCACTATACTTAAATCGTGTTGATAATCTATTAATAAGTTTAAGCTACCTTATTTAACTTTTTTTAAAGCTTGTTACTTTGTTACCGATTATAATACACATTTATTTTTGTTTTCAAAGATAATTACTTATGTAGGCATCATGACGTAAAATATATCGTAGATAAATTGATTTACTACATGACGTTTCTTTTGTTCTGAATAATAAATTTCGAAATAAGTTATCCATATTTAATGTATATTGGTTTAATTAAAGCAATCTATATGAACAAGTCTTTTATTATTTACCTCACATTTTTATTATCAGTGAAGCTTGATGTTTTACTTTGAAAATAACGGCATTTAAATGTATTGTGCCAGAGCTTTTCTATGGTTTCCCTTATTGGTACAGGTAATAGCAGCACAGAGATTTTTACAGAGTTGATAGGCAACTCAACTGCATGTTTGATACACATGAAAGAAGAGATCCAAAGGAATGTCTGTGACCAAATGAAATCTTTTTTTAAAATAAACTAAATTTGCACAGAAAAAGATTTATTTTAAAAAACCTCACTCAGTCACAAATCTCCATCCTGGATCTCTTCTTTTACATATACAGATGCTGCATTATCTATACAGTATATTGTAGGTTTATGTCTGCTAATAACAAATTCAGAAGCCAATTTGAATTTCTTAGCTCAAGTTCAAAGTTATGGGGCTTCAAGGTTACCAATTACAGTTGCATTCTCTTCATTTATGATACAAACACTTCGTGAATTATGTTGTAATTAAAATTTTCTATTTATATTTGAACTATTACAAGTGTTTTCTTGTACAGAATACTAAAAAGTTGTTAAAGTTAGATAGTGCAACATTGCAAAAAAATCATGTAATTTTGTTGCATCACAGCAAAACCCAATTTTGCAAATTTAACGTATTTGGTGTGGGTTATCCACATTGCAAAAACAAGTCATATATTCTAGATTATTTTGTCACTATAATACACATGGCACATTTTGCTAAAACTTGAGCAATGATTTGAAGCCTTATAATATAACTAACGGAGCAGGAATCAGAAAATCAAAAACATCCACAATTCTTGATTATGCCTACTGCCCAGTAGAATCAAATACATAAAACTGCTATTGCTTTATTACTGGAAGTTCATTATTTTGAACAAAGTGTAAAATCGATGCGCGATTATGAACATTCTATTAAATTTAAAGGTGATGTCTATTAAAAAGAGAAAAATCACTATACACTGTTCACGATGTTTATGGGTCTTAATAGGCCATTTTGTTAGGTTGAAAGTCTTTTCTTTTTTTTTTGAAAATTGCCATACACACGGCTGTATTTGGCACCTTTGCACAATCAAAAATTTTGCATAAACGTTTGCTTTGTTAAAAAGAGATAAAGTTTTCCTTTTATTTTGCATCTATTAATGTCAATTATAATAATTTATAATGCCAAAGATTATAAATGAAAACACAAAGCAGCAAATTATAACACCTTTCAAACATTTTAGAAGAATTAATCCAAATTTAAAGTTGCAAGATATCTATACTTTGCTAGAAGACATTTTTGGGGTAAGTAAATACATTAAACGATTTGCTTGAATTTACGGAAGCTGACAATCTTGTTTTGTAGGTTATGTGTTCTAAATTAGAAGTGATTGTGCAACAGAAACCAGACAAGTTGAGATCTTCAGTATCCAGCAAACAACCCAAAAATAATTTGTTTTGGAATCATTTTTTTAAAAAAGATTTGCAACAACTAATTTGGCGATACAACTTTCAAAATCAATATTTTTCTTTGAATGATCTTTTCGCTAAAGGAAAATTATGAATTTAAGGGAGGATGGACAACTTTGTATAAGATTTTGAAATCTATGGGTTACAAATATAAATCAGTTGCCGGTTGCAAAATTTTCTGTCAACAAAAACATTTTGCATCCAAAATTACCTTTCTTAGAAAATCTTTACAGTATCTAAATTCCAGTGAAAATATCCAATATGTGTACACCTAGATGAAGCATGGATCTATCAAAATGGATCCATGATTCAATGTTGATATTAAAATGAAGGGAGACATTTCACTATTTTGCATGCGGGATATAGGGGTGGGCGATTTTCTTTTAGATTCTTAAAATAACAATCGGGATTATCTTGTGACCATGACTGGGGATATTTTTCAAAATTGAATGGTTAATCAGCTCATTCCTGCTTTGGATAAGCTTGGGGGGAAAAGTGTAACTGTTATGGACAATGCTGCTTACCATTCCTCCAAGAAAAGCCAAATGCAGGAATGATTGACTAACCACAATGTCAAATTTGATTTAAAATTTTCCTAAAAACAATTGTGGGATTTAATAGAACCTTTTCGATCGGACGATAAAAAGACGTACATAATTGACGAACAGCTGAAAGAGAAAGGACATGAAGTTCTTAGAATGCCTCCGTACCATTGTTAGTATAACCTTATTGAAATGGCATAGGGGTACTGTAAGTCTTATTACAACAAGCACATAAACTCTGGAACACCTAATAATTGTGTCCAGAATTTATGGCTTGAGTCTCTTTGGAAATGTTCTTCAGACATGTGGCAAAATTTCTGTGATCACTACGAAAAGCTTATTTTGGCTGACTGGAGAAAACATATGGGGAATCTTTCGTTTAAAAATATTCCCCCTTTTATTACTTCACTTGTAGAATCTGACTGAATCTTTTTTGGATGATTCAGAGGTAGACTCATCTCACGAACCAATGGAAGTAGAATGGGGGCTTACAACTATTTGGCATCAAAATTTTTGTGTAATATTACAACCACTTGCAAAACCACAGCTTTGATCATCAGCACCCAAACACATTAGCAAAATTAAGTTTCATTAATTCTTGAAAGTTGCCTACTTGGTAGAAACCGTATTTTTATGATCATGATGCATATATATGTTACTGTTATTGTTGAACAAATGTAAATAATACATTATAAGTAAAAATTGTTAAAAATTATTTTTATAGTTGTACTCTTAAAGCAATACAGAAATCTTTAATTCTCACGAGTCCCCACACTCGTAATTACTCAAAAAATATCATTTAAATTTCCAGCCTCTGAAAGTAGTCATAATTACACATAAATTTCTTATATAATTAGGAGTTTTCTAGTATAACAGATTATCACCGTCTTTATCCTTAAGGCAAAAAGTTTGAACATTTAATTTCAATATTTTACAGGAAATAGAAATTTTCTTAAAACAATCTTTTAACGTAATCAATTTACAAAAAAAAAGGCAACAGCGTGAGGTCAAACTGTCATAAAATCATAACCTTCGAGTACATTAAGCGTCAATAAGATTCTACAAGACAAGTTAATAGATAAACAGCCCAGTTTACAATACTCAAACTGGGTGTGACTGTGTACTACAATCCAATCTTTCAGATCAGTGGAAATGAGCTTTTTAAATAATCATGATTGCCTCAAAACTTAGGTGAAGCCTTATTATCTTATTATTACCCTTCAAACATTTTAAAATATACAGTATTTTGATCATTCACTACACTCCCAAACAATAATTTTAAAATAAACATAATCAACAAACATCAAGATGGAAATTGTCTAATTTTCCCTGATTGCTTTACACACCATATAATTTGAAAGGAGCTAAGTAGAGGAGCAGTGCAATTGGATGGCCGGCCAAGCCAACTTCCTGATAGAAAATTCTAACAATTAGTCTATACACAAGGTAATCTGTAGGATCTCTACAATTTGAACCCTGTAAACTGCCACATGTGTAAGGGCTTCTTTTAAGCTGATTTCTTATTAGTCAAGATGTATTTGGGTAAATTTGTTTTTGTTTTGACAAAACAATATGAAATCAAAACAACTACAAATTCTCAAAACGTTTATTTAATCCTATATAAAAAGAAAAACATTCTGAGATATTTTATAACATAAACTTATAAATATCTACACTCATTTTGCTTCTTCAGGTTTTGAGAATACCAAGGTGTACCCACATTTTCCACAGTAATGACGATCTTCCATGGCAGCCATGAAAACACCAGCACCACACTGTTCACCTGGACATTCACGCCTTAATCGGTGGATCTTACCATTCTCGTCAACCTATTAAAAACAAAACCAAATTAATTGAACCTCATGTGACAACAAAAAAATTACATACTTTATAAAATTTCAATACAGCTAGCTTAACCTTCTTCTTCTTATGTTTGATTTTCTTGGGAGTGGAGTAATTCTTCTTCTTGCGCTTCTTGGCACCACCTCTCAATCTAAGCACCAAGTGAAGAGTGGATTCCTTTTGAATATTATAATCAGAAAGGGTACGTCCATCTTCCAATTGTTTACCGGCAAAAATCAAACGTTGCTGATCAGGTGGAATCCCTTCTTTATCTTGGATTTTTGCTTTTACATTTTCAATAGTATCTGATGGTTCGACCTCAAGGGTGATGGTCTTACCCGTCAATGTTTTCACAAATATCTGCATTTTGTGGAGTTATCTGTAATTCATAATTGAATATTTAAAATTCAGATATCAATTTTTTCCTATAAACAAAGAAATTTGAATAATATCCAACAATCTAAATAGACCAAACTAAAATAATATTGCCCATAGGATTTTTTATCTGTGATGTGCACATTGTAGCTGCACACCACCTAACGTGAAGGGTTACATTTATATGAAAACAAAGAAACATAACATAACAATACGCTAATTGGCAATGATTGAATGCTTACGAGATTAAAGAGATATTGGAAAACTAAAACCACCTTTCTGTTGCACTTTTTGTGCTCTATTAAAATACGCTAACAAAATTTCTGTACGTTTCAGTTTCGAGTTACCATTATCATTCTCATTTTTTAATATAGGCGGAAAAACAATTGAAAATTGTTTTGAATAGCTCTTGTTGTCACGATTCTAAGGATGTAAACATGATAGGGTTATTTTGATTTTTTATGCTATAAATTAGTTTTCTGTGTAAGCTTTTAATTTGTAATTATTAATTCATTAGTATAAAATTATCTACTGCAAAAGCTGCCTTAATAATAGCTTATAACATACATATTTAAGAAAAAAAAAATTGAACATAAGAATTTCATTCTGGCTCACACTGTATGATTAGTTAATACAACTTACAAATAAGGAGATGCATGAAAGAATTTGCTTTTATTTCTCAAAAAAAGAATATTGTAGTTTTCACAGTCTGCTTTTGTTTAACAGAAATCAAGTCCTTTTACACAAAAACAGACATTAATTTATAGCATAAAAAATCAAAATAACCCTATCATGTCTACATCATTAAAATCATGACAAGAACTATCCAAAACAATTTTCAATTGTTTTTCCACCTATTTAAAAAAATTAGGTTGATGATGGTTGCCTGAAACTGAAACGCACAGCAATTTTGTTAGCGTATTTTAATAGAGCACACTGAACACACCTATTATTATTGTAAGAAATAAAACAATAACAAACTTGGTTGTTTATGCTGACTAGCAGCAATATTAAGTTTTACTTCGCATTTTTAAAAGTAATTTTGTATTATTAGTATGATTTCCATGATTAAAATAAGAAATTTATTAATTTTAAATAATCATAAAGTTCGTTGAGCTTAACATCGTTTTAATGCAAACAATGCAAATATGCACAAACCATTCATGCTTTTAACATTGCAACCAGGTGTTTGATAGTCTATCTACATCCAAAGTTTAGTAATGTGTCACATACTGAAACTCGAGTTTTAACATACACATTAACAAACTTAATCGTTACAAGCAACCTTTAATTTACATGCCGGCTTAAAGAGAACCTGCGTAGAATCTAGAAAACATACAATAAATTCAAAGAAAAATCACAATCATGTTATACAACTTTATTTAACAAAAAGAAAAACTACAACTAAAATTAGATTACACGAGAAGTACTGCATTAATACAACCATCATTTTCTGGATTATTCGTGACTTGTGCATACTTTCCCCAAACTACTTTACCAGCCTGTGTAACTAAACCAAGCTCTGAAATGTTTACTTCAATAACTGTTCCTTTGGTAATGACTCCTAGACTTGTAAACATAGGTGAACTAGGATTTTTCTTCACACCAATAATTGGCAAATAAAATGTAGCTTTCAATTCAGGATGTGTTACATGTGCCTTCTTAAACCTTAAAGCCATTGGTCTGATGAAACGTTCAAACTTTGGTGGTTTCCTTGTAAATCCTTCTCCAACATATGTAACTTTTGTAACCATTCTTTTCCACGCTTTTCTTTTTGATTTTCCCGATTTAATTACTTTTAAAACTTCAGAATCGGCCTGTGCACGTACTTTAGGTATTGGAACATCCCACTTTCCAGCCTTTTCTTTTCGTTTTTGTTTGATCATATTAGATAATACTTTTGCTCGAGACTGTACATCTCTGTCTAATAAATAAACCGGTAAAGCACCTTCTGCAACCTTCTCAGTAGTTTTCTTAGTTTTCTTTTCTTCATGGGCTTGGATTTTCTTTTTCATTTGTATCTTTTCATTTCGACGTTGTTTGTTAAAGATCTTTGCTTTTATACCACGAAGAGATCTTGCGACTTGTGAACGTTTATGTGGTTCTCGAGCTTCCTTCTTCCTTTTACGTTCTTCATAATCGAGACGTCTACCGTAGAGTTTACGATGACGTTCAATGTATTCGTTCTGCGGCATGATGAATTTCTTTTATTGCTAAAATGCAAAAATAAAATTACTAAAGTGGACAGCCATATTCAAATTATGATGCAAAAACATCTCTTTGAATATGACCCCACAAATACAACTAAAATTACATTGCATTTTATCATCACTTACTTACCTTCCACAATTATTAAGATCTTCAAATAGTCATATTCATAGAGATTTTTTATACGATCAACACATTCACAAAAAAAATCTAAATTTAATCTAAACTTCTGTACTTTTTATGTGGAAAAAGGTTAAAAAGATTTAACCATGTGGTCCAGGGACAACGTGTAAATAATGATATGTGAATATAAAAAAGCATATCTAAATGGTTTAAAATAAATCTAGTTCCCCAATAATATTATTAAAACGTAATAGTTTTTAAAAATATAAATATTACTTATAGTAAAACTAAAAATAATGAAAATACAAATATAATTACCTTCTACTCCACCATTACACGCCGAGAAAAGAACACGAATCTGACGTACAGGATATAGATAAACAGAGATAGATAATACAGTATTTTGACAGTATTTCCGTTTGCGCAGAAACTTCCCCCACTTCAAATCTTCCAAATGTATTTACAATAATAAAGTAGGCTAGAAACTAAATAAGAATGCCCATAATATTTTCTTATTATATCCTGTATAACATTTCTATTAAATTATTTTATAGAATCTACTTAGCATTTCCAATTTAACCCATTTAATGTAACAAACTTTAAATTAAGCGGGAATATGTGCTGACAAAATATCCCTTCCAACCGCCAAGTAAAATTTAAATTCTGTCTAAAGTATCGCCTGTTTCTGCTGCTTTATAAATTTCTGTTTTACCATGTTTGATTTTACCGGACCAAGTTTGTTTCAAAAAGAGTTATTAGAGAGTTTGAGCAAATTCACGTTAGACATCCCGTTAATGATAAAGTCACGTGACCAAATACGGTAAAAGTTTAGCGGGCATGTAACATTTGAAGAGTTTGAGCAAACAACCGACAATATACCAACATTGATGGAACCTAACATAATCTGTTATTTAAGAAAACACGTTTGTAATTTATTCATTTATTATTAATAAATTAGTAACAGTAAAAATATCATTAAAATGTACATGCTGGAAGTACATGCCACAACTTACTAACCTCACAAAAGTTACCGTATACGATATTCGCTCCGATAAACTTTAACGTTACGATAATGTTCTGAGCATGCATAGTTGTCACAAAATAACGTTATCGTAAAGCGTAAAGTGTGCTCAAATTCTCTATTATAGAATTTAAAAACGTAAAGCGCAAAAGATATTATTCGAATTTTGAAATTCAAGCTAAAAATGATACAATATGCAAAAAAGATGTAATATTGCAATTTATAGATAATTTATAGATTATTTGATAATGTGTCCTGAACTTATTATATGAACCATGAAAACAGCTGCTTTGATACCAAGTGCCCCATATGACAACCCTGGCAAACTGTTACGTTTCTGTCTAGACCAGTGATTCTCAACCACTATGCCGCGGCACTTCAGTGTGCCGCGAGATTTTTGAAATGTGCCACCACTACGAATACCCATACATAAGCGACGTCAGACAAGTAGTTCGATTGGTTCTACCTTCGTAGCGGGGACTGACTGAACCCATGCGCATGACTTTTACAGTTCTGAACTGGTTTTAGATTTAACCCAAACAAAGCTATATACTAGTTTAGTAAAATTCTTTTAAATCTATCTTATCGTTAGTGTGCCGACAAATTTTTAAATTATTAAAAGTATACCGTGACGAAAAAAGGTTGAGAATCACTGGTCTAGACATATACTTTGGTCTATGAATCACAAAACCACAGACAATAAATTGAAATAGACTTATTTATTTAGAATCAGTTGGATTACTTCCCTTATATTTTGTCTTCCACTTCAAGAAACTCGCGGTCTATGCGCAGAGCACTATTTTCTGTCCAGAAGTAGAGGGGTAAAAAACCTAACCTTAACCTTCAAAGAAATAATCTCATAAAAGCTTGTATTATTTAAGTGAAATCAACTTGCATATTCTGTAAGTGAATTAGTGAAATTGTTCAGTGTTGGTAAGTTAAATTAGTTGTGAAATTTGAATATCAATTGCATATATAACCTCCCCTACAAGCGCGCGGTCTATAGTTTAGCGTGCGCAGACCGAAAACCAGGAACACGAAATATCAAAAGAACCGCTCTGAGTGATCCAACTGATTCTGTATGGTATAAACTGTGATCATACTCATAAAACACTAGTGAATTGTATGGGTTTTATTATTCACTGGCGGTGTTTTGTTAGTTGCTTATTTATAGATATAAACGAAATAGAAATTGTTATAATCTCAAACTATTTATTGTTAGAAAAAAAAATTGGACATCGTCTTTAAGCGATCCTTGTATTCCAGGTCTAAAACTCTCTTTGTGAAGATTGTTTACTTTCATTGACTTCTACATATTCAAGAATTTGGACATCGCCTCCCTCAGGGGAATTCACCTCCAGATCTTCCTCAGAAGTGTTAGAATCGTAGATAAAACATTGTATTCGACTCGCACATAGTGGGCATTATTCACTCGGATGATTTACACACTCGCCTTCGGCTCGTATATAAACTTCATCTTTTTGAATAATAGCTTACATTATGTGCTCGTTGAGTAATATACTATTAAAGCAACTTATAATAAACAAAAAAATATGTATCTATGGCATTTCAAATAATGTTAATTCTATACAGGATTTGCATACACAGTATTTTGGTATTTTCTAAAGTAATATCTGTTTAATAATATTAAAAGTAATAATGAAAAATATAATAATAATAAACTAAAAATATAAAAATAAAATTCAGCAGCGAGATTTCAAATTGTAATAAATGTCAAACAAATGTCCAACTGTGTGTATATCATTTGTAAAATGTTACTAGAAAAGGCACTAAATACTACAATGTTTTTAGGAGTGGTAGTAATCAATATTCAATCTTCAATCTTCCAAAAGCGCACGAAAAGAATGCAATGATACGACAGAGTACAAAAAGCAATCGATTCTTCTATTTTATCGTATTGCATCGCGTGATTGCATTGCATTTGGGCAGAGTTCTATCACTGGTGTAATCTCTAGCGTCGCCGCTCGTTTGTGTTCTGTGGTTGTTATAAGTGGTATGTTTGTGGTTATAAGCGTTATAAGCAGTGTTGCCAGGTAAGCGATTTTTCCGTCAAGTCTGGATTATTTAAAAGTGGCTTAGCGGTGAAAATTCATTGTTTACCGCTTAGCGGAAAACCTAGCTTTTTAAAAAATTATGAGCCAGAAAACCAGCGAATTCTAAGTTTTCCTGCTCATATAATATTATTACCCACAAAATCTAACCTAATTAGGTAAACTACGGCATTTCAGAAATTGAGGATTTTTATTCTTATATTCCCTTCTAGTAATAAAATATTCTTCGACACTTCACACAGCTTCGAAAATGCACTAAATTAAATTTTTGCTAATCCTTTACCAGAAAGATTAGCTGAATTATATTTTCAAGGTAAACTTTGCCCTGCAGAACCTACAAAGTTATTTATGACTTCCTGTTTATTACAGTGAAAAAAGAAGCTAACTCATTTTAGAAGGTACAGATAACTTTTGCCACTTATTAGTTCCTATTTTTTGAACAATTTTTAAATTTTATTTTTTCGGGAATTAGCTAATCTTTTTAATTAATCTTTAATCTTTATACTAGTTATCTTTTCTATATAAAAGTTAGCGCACTTTCAATGCCAGTTTGTTAAATCATAAATCGTAGATATCAAATTGTGCTTAAATGCAATCTCGTTTGGAACATATTAAATTTTATTAGATAAAAAAATGTTTTTATATTAAAAAGAAATGAATAAAAATAATTTGTAAATAACACATATTTGATGGGAAATGTGGATAATCGCATCATTCTTGGTAAAATTAATCAGGTATGTAGAATTCTTTAAAAATAGCTTTTGATAGTTTATGGATTATTTATTCTAATTTTTCTTAATATAAAATTTTTGGATTTAGATTTTGACGGTTTCTAGCTTATTTGAATAATCACTTTCGCGGAATAGCGCAGCTGCGACCTGGCAACACTACTTGTCAGTGTCGTCACTCGTCAGTGTTCTGTGGGCCTTGTGAAAAGTGGTGAAAAGCCGGGGTTATATTTGTATGTATTTTGTGTTCAGGTTCAAGTTGATAGTGATCTGATCGAATTGCGATTTTTATCTTAAATACTTAATTAAAACCAACATGCCTTGCTGGTATTATGATAAAAAAGAACTGAGAAATACACCCTCAGCTCTAGACAATATTGAGTATGATACTGAGATGCGATATAGAAAAGAAGGTAATTTGCAAGAAGTATTGTTTATGTGTTTTATGCTGTAACTTATAATTTTAAGGCGCAAGATTCATCATTGATACTGGCTCAAAAATGGATCTTGGCTATAACACAACTGCCACTGGTGTAGTTTATTTTCATAGATTTTACATGTTTCATTCATTTAGACAATTCCCACGTTATGTGACTGCATGTTGCTGTTTGTTCCTCGCTGGTAAGGTTGAAGAAACTCCAAAAAAATGTAAAGATATTATCAAGACTGCGCGTAGTTTACTAAGTGATGCCAAATTTGCCACATTTGGTGAGGATCCTAAAGAGGAGGTAAGGTATTGCTTCATCTTAATTTTGAAAGTTTTATAAGATTTAAATAGCTATAGATAGCTACATTATAGATAGCATTAGACCATTTTCTAATATTAGGTAATATCTACACTCTATTTGAAATCTATCCATCGAAAAAATTGTACTAAATTCCTTAGACCCACCTTTACAATTGGATAACTTTATCGAAGGTATTATTGCCATGGATACAACTGTTGTTTGTCATTGTCTCAATTGTATCCTTGGCAATAATAACTTTGTTAAGGTTATCCAACGATTGTAAAAGTGGGCCTTAATTAATGAAGTACATAACCTTGACATATTCTTGGTATAATCAAAGTCATTTAACAAAAAAATTGCGATGAATCCAGAAGCCTATGGTTCATGCATAACCGCTTAACCTTGTTGACGTTCCTATTGTTTGAAATTTGAAATATAACCTGTGTTGAAAATATCAGTTTTTGTGATAATTATTATTTAAATGTATCTTTCTTTGGCACTAATACATAGAATATCTTGTTAAATTTCTTTATACAAATAAGTTATCTGATTTTTATGAAAAACAATAAGAATGTAAGGCTATGTTTTTTGTTTACCCTTTGAAGCAATCATATACTGGATGCGCTCTATAAGTGAAAGTGAAGAGGTTATGTTAGGTAATTAGGTTATTTGTCAATTTGTATTTTATGATGTGATGACCTGTGCACATGTGCAAGGCTA
Organism: Ignelater luminosus; assembly: GCA_011009095.1. NCBI lineage: Eukaryota > Metazoa > Arthropoda > Insecta > Coleoptera > Elateridae > Ignelater > Ignelater luminosus. Next base: position 201,216 of record VTPC01001058.1, read on the forward strand.
GTTTTACACTTTGCTGTTGTAGCAAGATGGTAACTGTCACTTTTCTGAAACCCTTGGTGCATTCAATAGACTCGGCAATTTAGCTTTTAGCTTACTGAACAACATAATCTATTGTGAAATGTCACTTTCATTTATCTTCTGCTGGAATGGACTAGCAGCTATTCTCATTGCTAAGTCCATTGAATGAACCTCCTAGCTGGAAAGATTAAATCCAGCCTCCCTTTTATTAGTAGTACTAGTTACATAAATAAATTTTGAAGTTAAATTGATATCTATCTATGATGTTCTAATTGTAATTTTTTTCTTCATAGGTTATGACACTTGAGCGTATTCTACTTCAAACAATTAAATTTGATCTTCAAGTAGAACATCCATATAGTTATTTGATTCGATATGCAAAATGTTTAAAAGGAGATAAAGCGAAATTGCAAAAAATGGTTCAGATGGCATGGACTTTTGTGAACGACAGTTTATGTACCACCCTTGCCTTACAATGGGAACCAGAGATAATTGCAGTAGCACTTATGTATCTTGCCGGAAAACTTAGTCAATTTGAAGTCATTGATTGGGTTGGACGTGTTAATAAACATTTACGTTGGTGGGATATGTTTGTTGAAGATGTGACAATGGATCTCTTGGAAGATATTTGCCATCAGGTTTGTAAATCATTTTTTTTTAATTTTTAATAAATAGGAATAAGTAAGATACTTTGCATTCAAGAAAATAAAAATCTTTTCTTTTAATTTTGTTTGTTGGGATAAGTGCAAAGTTCTGCAGATTTTCAGTAACTTTTTTATATTTTTGTCAGTTCTGTTTAAAATACAGATGCATTCCAAACCAAAAAGAATTGATAACTTTGTTGGTGCCAGCAATTCAAAATTTCTTACTAGATGGATCTAAAAAGAATTGACCATTTATTAATTTTTGCATTCATCCAACGATTAATAATAATAATAAATATAAAGATTTAAAACAATTTACAGGTTCTCGATCTTTATTCTCAACCAACACCCACAACAGCTCCCGATAGTCCTCCACTTCTTCCACGACCAGCTCAAACGACACAACCAAGTTCAAGTAAAACAGCAAATGGTCAAGAAAAAGAAAAACCTGAAGTTCCAGAGCCAAATCCTCCTAGTGTACCTGCAGTATCTATTCCAGACGTTCCTACTTACCCTTATCCTCCAAGCTTTACTACTACAGCACCACATGCTAGTGCCTATCCACCTGCTTATACTAATCCCCCAGTAGTACCACCTACTCACATAGCTGCTCCACCTCCAGGGCCTCCTCCACCCCACATGGCTGGTCCTCCACCAGGTGTTCCTTTTACACCTTATGTTGCACCTCCTCATTATCCACCTGTCGTAGCTACTGGTCCATATTACGCTCCTACACCACCATCACAACCTCATAGACCATATTATCCTCCACCCTCTTGAGACTTTTTGGAAGTGATAAGTTATTGATAAGACTTAATGTGACTTTATAGTTGTGTTTTGTATTAGTTTAATCTCGGACAGGTCAAAAATAATATACAGTATAGAGAAATTGATGTTATTAGAAGTTAAGAGAATTGATTATAATTCCTACATATTTTTGTAAAGTATGTAACAATGCTACGTTTAGTTTTAATTCTAATTTTGTTAATAACAGTTTGCTTTTAAATAAAACAAAAACATATTTGACTATAGTCTTTTTTTTGTGTTCAATAATATTTGTAGATGATTTCAATATGATTTTGTCATTGACATCATCGATTATTGAATTACCAAAAATGAGGATTTTGACCATTTACGAAAATCAAACTGGGTTAACCTGATTAGTCAAAGTTACCATGGAAGCAATAGGGGATGTGCAAAAAATTTAAATTAAAGAATATTAGTAATTTTCTTATTATTTTGTCTACTATTATACAGTAATGTCAAACTTTATGTTCTGCAACTTTTTGCAATTCTAATAGGCGTTAACTTCGATTTTAGGCATACACTAACTTTCTCTAATAGTTTCATTTTCATACAGCAATTGGTTAAAAATTTTTCCCAATTGTTTCAAACTTCTTGGACCACACTGTACATCATTGTAGTATGATTGCCAATTTTAAGGAAATTTTAGCGTAAAATGATACTATATCCTGGGAAAGACCCATACCCACAGTTCTTATAGACTATCATCATCAGCTGATAATTGATGCCAGGAAATATACCGAGCATGTTGTTGACGATTAATAAATAAAATCAGAATAATTATGTGTAGAATAAACGATGACAGTATTTAATTCATAAAATCATCTTAAATAGTGAATTCTGTAATTTGGCAACAGCGATTGGTGTATTTCTTATATCGTGGGTATTAGATTACAGCCTACGAGGCAACCATAATAGTCTAAGAAGTGTGATCACTATCTACTATACAAAAAAAATTTCAATTTAATGAAAAACAATAGCAGTTGATACCAAATAACCTGATAATGACTGGGTGGTAGTGCTCTCGGTGCTACTCGCTTGGCACATACAATCTGACAATGATAAAGGAAGTAATCTGTAATCATCATGATCTCCAACTTTCTTTTGGAAAACATTCCTTGCTGTATCAATACAAATTTTAAATTTTTATTAACATCTCTTAACGTTATCACAAGTAACTTTACATATAATTATATAATTATTGACCCTGTTGATGTGGATATTTCAATTTTCTAATTAAACCTTATGTAAATAGTCTGTAGAGTTTCTGGGCATGTCAAAACTTAAATTTGCTACAATATAAGCTACAGAAGCCCATAATGCAGTTGCTTTATCTAATGCTTCTGGATTTTCTGCATCCATGGTATCAGCAGCAGAGTGATGGAACCAGAAGTAGCGTTCAGCTTCATTTAATAAACTTGCTCCAGGAATACCTTCTTGAAGCCATTCAGTCAAATCTGGAGCACCATCAGCAGGTTGTTGTAATTGTGTTGCATTTATCGTTGGGAATAAACTAAAAAAGAAAAAATATATTAAATCACTGTTATACACAGTATATTTTGAAAACTAACTTCAGTATCTCTTGTAAAATACATCCCACATCAGGTATACCACTATATTTTAAGCCATGTGGCGTAAAAGTACCTTCATCTGACTCCATCACAAAATTTAGATTTTTCGTTTCATTTTTATGTGCTTTTACATATGCAAAAGCTCCAACTAATCCTTCTTCTTCAGCAGTCCATAAGATTGTTCTAGAAACTTTTTGTAGTTAAAGATTGTTTGTATTTTGATGTTATACTATTTTAATAATTTATATTAATGATGGTTGTTATAAAGCAAATAAAACACATTACACAAATTAATTTTAGGTAAATGTGAAGTTGAGAAATCTAAATTGGTATTAGTATTATTCAGTTTACCTTATTGTCCTTTTTGCTCTTAAACCTAATGCCTTGAGTATAACAGCAGAATTCCACGACAAAAATGCACCACCACCATCATCCATTGCACCTTGACCAACATCCCAACTATCCAGATGTCCTGAAATAATAACAATTTTTTGGGGTTCACTATGTCCAACAATTTCTCCCACAGTATTTCTGGATGTTGCTGGTGGCAAATTCTTTGCTTCCATTTTCAGTTCAATAACAATTTTTTCTCCTCTTTCATACATTCTACGAAGCATGTTGGCATCTTCTACCGTAATACAAGCAGTTGGTATTTTGGTTATATTGTCATTGTAATCTTGCCAACCAGTATGAGGTGTGTTCAAAGAAAATGGGGTTATTGAACGAACTAAGGTTGCCACTCCTCCATAACTTGCTGATGTGGATGCAGCATAATCTCGATATTGTACTGATATTCCATAACTCACATACTCTTGATCAAATACAACTATCTTTCCTTTTACCTAGGAAAAGACTATTGAATTACATTATACTATTTAGAAAAAAGATAATTTAAAAAACTAGACATTTCTATCATTTTGTTTGTTTGAAAACTATAAATAATGAACACCATTCTGCACTTTTGTATATGAATTCTTAGGTAATAGAATTTTAATGTGGTGTGACGTGTGATATAAAAAATGTTATAATACAGATAATAAAACTATAGGTAATATGATAATAAATAATTTTAATAGTTGCATCACATTTTGCATAAGTAAAGAAAATTTGTAAGGTAATACTGTATTTCTTATAATCAATTGTAACCAAAAGTTTATTACTCTATTTATATGTATACTCAAATTAAAATTCTTTATAAAATTTGCAAATTACTGTTGATCACTGTATCTGGTTCTATCTAATGAATTTTTATAGATTTCACAAGAGAAATAAAAACAGTAATCTTTTATAATTTTTACGTATTATACTACAATAAAAATCAAATTCTAGAAATTTGAATTCCTAAATTAGCTCTTAATAAAGAAACTGAAAAGTTATTAAATAAGAGAATTTCAAGAATTTATACTGAGAATAAAAAGAAATACATAGGAACTCTAAACTGTTTATAAGCAGCAAATACAGATATTAAATTTGCAATTTGATAAAAGTAAAGTATTAATAACTATAGGTATATTTCCTTTAAATAATAAATCCAAAAGATATATATTTATCAGCAGTACACATAGGAAAAACCCTAATTCTGAATTGTTTTCCTAATGAGAATTCTAGTTGAAATTCACACTAGATTTCCTATATTTATTATTCTAAGAAAGAAAACTATTGATTTTTAATGTTTTTACAATAACAATCTATTTCCTAAATCTTATAACTGCAGTTAAAACGTTTTTAAAAATTTGGGCATGATAAAATAATTTTAGTTTATCAATAATAAGTATAAAGATATTACAAACCTTCTTAGATATATTTTTTAATTCATCAAATGACTTTACAACTACTGCTTCAGCACGTATACCTTCAGGAGGGGTACCAATGCTGCTTCCCAAACCTAACATTGCTAGTGATTGATATCTTGGTTCTAATAATGTGGCTGATTCTTTTCCTCTATAAGAGTATGAACAATATATTATCAACATAAGAACTTGTTTGTAAAATAATAAAACATACCGTACCCAGTGTGGAACCTGCACTTTCTCACCATGAACGTTTTCCAAATTGAATTGGATTGATTTATTTAACATATAATCTATTGCATTTTCAAGGTTTGATGAACCTGCTATTCTGTTACCAAATTTATCTATAAAATCTGCTAAATGATCATATGTTGTTCCTTTATATTTACCATAAACAGTTTCATTTATAATTTTTTCAACAACAGGTGCATAAGATGCAATTTCATCTTTGATTTTCTTAGGTAAATTACACTGTTCAATTTCATTATTTGAAATATCACAAAATACTATTGTACACAATAGTAGTAAACAAATTGTTATCAACACATTTTCTGTCATTGTGATTGCAGTCTATTCAGTAATAAAATAACAGTAGAACTGAAGATTGACTAATATTACGTATAATCTCTGACCTTTGATAATCAAGGTTATAAAGTTGTATTATACATCACGAATTAAGTTATGCTACAGATATAATATAGAGGTCACATAAATAAAATGTATTTAGAGATTGTGTAAATTGTCAAAATAAATTTATGTAGTAAGTATTTAAGGAATGACTAATATTCTTATTAATTTCAATTATTCTAATAGCATTTTAAAGTTATTTTGGAAATTAGGTAACACTTAATATTTTGTGATAGTCATAAAATCATAATAATTTTGAAATATCTAATCAAAAGAATTTTATTGCTCATGAAATGAACATAAATGAAAACACAAATTACGTTTCAACTAATGTGTCGAAGTTTTACCAACTTTATAAATTACCTACCATAATATTTGCCATTTAGAATTAACCATTAAGATTCAGAATAGTTTAGTTTCGTCTCATAGATTGAAGTAGAAATGTTATTCTCTCGTAAAGGCTGTTTTTTGAATTTAATCCTTTAGCTTCATTGCAGGTGTCACCTGATATCCCACTTACAGGGCAATAATAAGTGCAAGTAGTTTAAATAGTAGTAGTAATCAAAGTAAGACAGTGATAAAATGTTTCATCATTCATGATCTGCTTGCATTGTAAATACGTCTATATATAGGTTCTTTGACAAACTTTGCAACAGGAAAGCTTATTTGACTTTAAGAAAACAAAGTTATATGAACACAGGTCCAATTTGTCTTAATTAAGAAGTTACAGGCTTTTGAAGATCTCACACGATAGCAGTGATGAAGCACAAAAAGTACGTTGGCTGTGATAATAACAGTGGTTGTTTGTCATACTCACAAAGATTTTTCTTGTTAGAATTCTGAATCCAAAATGTATGCATTTACAACTAGAGAGTATCTAGATATAGTTTTCATATAGATATTTAGGTTTTGTAATAGAAACGTTAGACAAAAGCAATAAGAGAACAGCATATTTTTGATTTAGAACTCTGACAAGAAGAAACTTTGTGAGTATGACATAAACAACTTTTAGCCGTTGCTTGTGACCAGGAGCAGGTGGCACGCTACCATATGCTACCGATGAAAAACTCCTGGTTTACATGTGAACAACTGTCAGATGTCAACCAATAAGGAATTTTCTCATTGGCAGCATGGTAGCGTTATGGAATTGGGCTAGAAAACAACGACTGACAGTATTGAATTCTATGTTAAAAAGTGCCTCAACAATGCTAAAATGATTTTGTTCTAGCTTCGAAAATAAAGGAGTTACAGTAAATTGAAGAAATCGACCATTTTTCACTTTTTCTCTCTGGGGAAAAAACAAAAGATGGCAGCTTATTTCTGGCAACAGTAATGGAATAAGCATGAAAAAAGAGGTCACGAGTACTTAAGCCGTTTTCATCTATCTGCGCTAATAAGAAAGTTACCCATTTAATCAGACATTGGAAAGTTACTTTAAAAAAGTAATTAGGTACAGTTACAGTTACCTTATCAAAAAATGTAATTAGTTACAATTACAGTTACTTGATTTTAAAAAGTAACAAGTTACCATTACAGTTCCTGCAAATATGTAACTAAGTTACTTTACCATTACTGTCAGTTACTTTGATTATATAAAAAAAATAAAGAAAAACTTTTTAGAAGCCATCAAAATTCAAGGTGATTCTAATTAGTTTTTCTTTGTATAAGCTTACTGTACAACTCTTAGAATTACACAATATGGAAACATGTATTTTCAGAACATCATCAAAACTAAATTTGAAAATCGATTACCGTTACACGCTTTTTGTAATTAGTTACAATTACTTTACTGCGTCTTTATAAAGTAACGTGTTACCTTTAGTGTTACTGAAAAATGTAATTAATTACAAGTAACGCGTTACTTCCAATGTCTGCATTTAATCCTATCAAAATTGGACCACACTGTACAGTTTTTAATACAGGGTGTCCCAAGAAACCATGGACATAGATATACCACAGATTCTTGGGGTCAAAATAAGTTGATTGGATCAAACTTATTTACATAACAAAATTACTAAAAAAATTCTGATTTTTTTCAAATAACTTGAACACTATCCAATTTGAATAAGATTTGCTATGTAAATATTCCTATGCTAGAAGTATTAGACTAAAAAAATATTTGACATTAGAGCTTAGTGGCATTGATTTAGGGGCGTGTTCCCTTTTTTAAGTAAAAAGACTATGTCAGTGGCTTTCAAGCATAATTCATATAAAAATCTAATATATCATTCAATTTCTGAAAAAAAAATAATTTTCTTCTTTTATCTTCCAGTACATCGCACTTAAAAATATTTGTGCGAGACAATTTATTTAACCAATAAACAACAAAAGCATCACTACAAAGCATTTATATATGGAAAAACACATTAACAGCTTTACAAAAATGCTCAAAATAACACCACCTTTGCTTCTCTAGATATCAATCCAATACAAAAAACTGAAATGTAATCATATCAACATACCTTCATTTTATTGGTTAAATTAATGTATCCATAGATCACATAACAATTTACTAGAAAACCAAAATGAAAAAAGAAAAATCGCTAAAATAACTTTTTTTCAAAAATTAAACACCAAATCAAGTTTTTTATACTAATTATACTCAAAAATCAGTGGTGTAGTTTTTTTCTTAATTTAAAAAAGGGTACACTGATCCCTAAACCAATGCCACCGAGATCAAATTTCAAATATCATTTAAACTATTTGCTAAAAACCGAAAGATAGTTCCGATCTGTTTTTCTATATCTGAGGTAAATAAAATTTGTTATTGATGAAATGCAATAAATACTCCTAATGCGATTTAAACATATGTCAAAACTCAGTTTTCTCCTAATTAGTTAAGAGACAAAGCTGGGCTACTGGGAAAATTTGGGGGCCGTGCAACTTAAATCAACTTTAGATGGTCATTTCTTGGATAAGTATGAACCTGACAAAAAATATGTATAGAACCTTTTTTGTAAAGAATTTAATTAGCTTTAATTTTGTATAGAGCTACTATTGCCATAAGTTGAAAACAAGCCAAGAAATCAACAAAAAAACTGGTTTCTGTTCCTTTCCCTATCCTAGAGAGGGAAAATTTCTAGTCAAAGAAATTATTTGAAACTAATATTTATAAGTGGCACTCTTCCCTTGTTAGACAAATATCAAATCTCCAAAGCCTACTGCTTAAAATAATATTAGTATCATAGTGGTTGTTGTGATACTTAATTTTAGAAATAAGATCATACATTTTGTGCTGAACAATAGTAATATTTCCTAAAGGAGGAGAATTCTATCAAGTTCACAAGTTATCTACAGCACTTACCACTTTAATTGAATTTTCCCCCTTTTTTTAGAAATATCAGGAGAATTGCACGTGATTACTCTATCTCTTCAGTGCAGCAAGTATAGTCCTTTTCGATAGTCCCTGTACAACAAATAAACTATACTGGGTTGTAATGGTTTTTTTTTTACTTTACATGTATGCATCAACCTTTTCATTAATAAATATTCTTGGTAAATAATAAAATAAAACCCTGACTGCAACATTTATTGAACAACTCAATAAATAAGTACAGAAGAAACAAATTCTCAAAGACAATAATTTCTCTTACTAAGTACAGTCTTTGGTGAAACGTATATACAATGTGGAAAGTACTTATAGAATAAGTTCAATATCAATAATATTAACTAATATTTTTAATTTTGCTTATTTTGACTTATCTTGCATGTCCGTGATGTCATCAGTTTTTAAGTTATGATGTTATATTATTTCTTTTTGAATGGAATGGTACATTTTTTATTTTGTTTTTGAATGGTACTTTCAAAGGCCTTTTCAACAAACCCATACTTGATACCTTTATCTTAACAGTTCTTGAGATATTTACATAATTCAATAAAATGTATAGAACACTATTAAAATATTAACAAAAATGATAATAACAACATGGTGGAGTACCAACTCATTATGCTTGTCCTATTTGCGATTATCTAGATACTGTTTTTCCAAACAGGCACATATTATTAGTTTACCTATTTTAGCATTTTTTCAAAGTATAATAATTGGTATTAAGATTATTGAATTTATTCGATAACTACTTTCCAAACTATATGTCATAGCCAGATATCAAAACTTGCCATTTTATTAAAGTGCAATCATATTGTAAAAAGTTGGTAAAAATCACATTACACATCACATAGAAGTGAACGTGATGAAGGGAGGGGGGAGGTAATTTAAAGGTACTATACCTTAGTAACAATCTTGAAAAAAGACAGTCTTGCCTTGTTAAAAGGAACCAGCCATTTGGCCGTACATATGGTAAACACACTAATTCTTCTTGTACTTTAAAGAGGTATAACAGTTTTTAACATTTTTACAATCCCTAAATAACCCTTCTGCAAGTTTATAACTTTTATTGTTTAATTTGATAATGTAAAGATTATAAAATTCTTACTATAACTATTTCAACTGTTTTATAAAGCATGGAACTTAATGGCCATGTTTTTTAAGTGTACGAACAACTGTTCGAGTACTCGAACATGGAAAATAGCGTTTTTAAATGTGATCGCAACATGTTGATATGTGTTTTAATACCAGCACAAACGTTCAAACAAGCTGTGCAAACATGATTTTCATCCACCATGTAGAGAGGAGGTGCACGAGAATAGAACTGAAAACCTAACCTCTTAAAATTACTTGCAATTATTATTATTGTTGCAGTTATCTTGTAACGCAGTGTAACCACATATCATAAAATGGATATTGTGCATTATAAATGTCATTATTATAAACGTAATCAACTGTTATGGTAAGATATAGCAGATCATCCATGTTTTCAATCACAAACAGATAATAAAAATTAATATAGAAATAAATCGTTTTACAGTGATTTCAATAATCATGTCAAAAATGGTTTTTGTGTATCTAGTAATAATGCAGAAAAGATTAATAAATGAATTTTACAGCAATTATCAAAGCAATAATATTATTATCAATCTCAATTATATTTTATTGCGCTGCTAAAATGTTATAATTTACAAAAGCCCATATCGAACACTAAAATAAACGTCTAAAATTCGTTTTTTAATTTATTTGTTCGATAATTTGTTTAGAACATAATATTTAGTGTTCGGGATAACCTTGCATGAACGTACTGTGCAATTTAAAAACACGGCCAATATTATACATTCTAATTTTCTAAAACAACAAAGCTTTTACAATATGAAGATGCTTTATAAGACAAAGAATTTTGCTATCTAGCTGTGACATATATACATACTTACTTCATTTAGTATTTTAGGAAACTACATATAGATTATCAAAAATTTGAAATTAATATAAATATTTCAGTTCAGCAACCTGTCTTACAATATTATAAGCAACTGTTACAAGTACATTAATTATTCTTGAAGTTTACTACTAAGAATTCCAAACTAAGCTTACAGTTGATGACAATCTAGTTTTAAGTAACTTGCTAGGAGAAATTGGGCTTGTAAAGTTACTTTTAAGATTGTAAAACAGGCTCCAAATTTTCAAAATAAAACATTATGTGATTGTTATACTGTAAGTATATTTATAAACATAATTCATTATTTGTTCTTGTTTATATAGAACATAACTAATTAAGGGGTCCAATGCAGTAATTAAACATGTACATTTTTAAAACAAAACAACTTATACAGAAAAAATGCTAATACAGTAATTCCATTAACATAAAATCTGAGATTTATATAAATGATAAAAAAATATTACTAAAGTAATAATGTTCATCCACAAAACATTTTCAAGTTAGCTGTTGTGGTTAATAACAATAACCTAATATGTTTCTTAAATATAAGAGAAAATCCTTTTCTCTCCATTTTTTTATAAAATTCTTGAATATGGACATGTCCAGTTATTACATTGGAGCCCAAACTTTTTAAACGAAAAGAAAATTAAAATTTCACATGATCTTACCAGTCATTACACATTAACAATAAACGGATTACTTTACATTTTTTTTATTAAAAACTAATCTTCTTTTGAATGTGAATTTGTTTGCAAAGCTACAAGTCTTTGTAGAAGTGGCGGATGAGAATGATGCCAAGCAGAGAATAATGAATCATAAATTGGAAATCCTAGATTATCTTTATTTAACTGTACAAGAGCACGTTGTAAAGGATCTGCTTTTCCCAGTTTTAAAGCAAAGGCATCTGCTTGAAATTCAAAATAGCGTGACAAACAGGTAAGTAGAAATGATAATAGTGCATTATATGGCATCATGATATATTGCATTACTACTAATAAACCTACTAATACTGGCTGTAGGTTTGGTGGAAAACCTACTGCTTGATATATAGGTGGAAAGCCGAACATAAATCCAAATACTAAAAACATAAGGAATAAATTTGTTTGCATAATGATAATATTCTTAACAATATGTCCATGTTTCCAATGACCAAGTTCGTGTGATAAAACTGCCAATACTTCATCATTTTGGCAACCTCCACTCTCAGGATTGGCTAATAATGTATCAAATAAAACAATGCGTTTTGCACCAAATAATCCATAAAAGTAAGCATTACTATGAGCTGAACGTTTTGAACCTTCAACCACATATAACTGACCTAATGGAAACTTTAATTCGGATGCTAATTTCTCAATATCAGTTCTCAATTCTCCTTCAGGTAATGGAGTGTATTTATCAAACAAAGGTGCAATATAAGATGGATATATAGTTAAAAGTAGCAAAACAATTATTCCAACGGTTATCCAAAGCCACACAAAAAATAGATCGCCACCATACTTAACAATCACTATAATTATTGATGCAATGGGCAAGCTTAAAGCTTGACTTAAAATAAACGATTTTATTTTATCCCATAAATAAAATTTAGCAGTTTGCTTATTAAATCCATATTTTTCCTCTAGTACAAAAGTGTAATATACGGAAAAAGGTAAATCTATTAATGTAGACATGGCAATCAGCAGAAATAACCAAATACAACTTGTGGCAACTTCGCCCTTCCATGGACTTATGGATTCTGCATACATCCACACTGTAGCTAATAAACCACTCCATATAACAAAAGTTGATAACACTATTGAAAATGCACTTTTAATAAATCCATATTTATCTTTGTCAAGTGTGTATAGTCTAGCTTTATCAAAAGTTTCTTTAGACATTACTTGCTTTAATTCCGGTGGTACATTTTCAGTCTTTTTACACAAGTGGTACTATAAAGAGCAATTGATAAGAATGGTACAAACTTTAACACAAAAACTTACCTGGCGAATATCTAAATATAATTCCCAAAGGTATTCTATCCACAAGAATGCCAGTGCGGCATACTGAACTTTTTCTGCATCTATTAAAGCCATGTTGCTATATTTATTTAAGATTTTCTAACAAGTAGTAAAAACATGCAATTGAAAATGAAAATATATCAAATCTTAAATAATTCTGGAATGTATTTAATAAATGAATCGATCTAATTACAAGCACTAAGCTGTAATTCTCATTTAATTAAAATAAAATACATATTCTTACAACTTAACAAATTGTTTCTGATATTAACCACGTTAAACCAGTAATCAAGAACTTTGCTGTCAAAAATCGATTTATACGCTTTATATATACCGTACTTTATATGTGCATGAATTAAGTTACATATAGAAAGTCATTGTACATCTAATTTTTTTTTTGCCTTAACCAGCTTTGATTATACCGGGTAGTGACCAGGGACTAGAACCGGAACCCAAAAGAACCGGAATCGGTACCGGAACTGGTTGAATTTAACGGAACCGGAATCGGAACCTTTATTGTGGTCACTGTCAAATGTAGAACCGGAACCGGAACCCTTTCAATTTGCAGTAGGAACCGATTCTTTTCGGTTCCATGACTCTCACTGTTTCATTCTTTTATAAAATTTGCTATTTGGTATTTGCGGTGTAGTAGTCACTACTTAGTGATGTACTATTTTACCTACATTGGCTCCGAATGCACTGATTCATCTTGTGTTACACCGTTACACCTTACAATAGACCAACTTAATTGACCAGCACAGCAGAATAAACAAAGCTAACAAGATAACAACTGCTTCATGTTCATTGGAACTTGGAAGTTTCTGCAAGTTATTTCATTTAGAGGCTATACATTACTAGTTATTCGCTAACAACGCACTGATAAATTGTATATGTTCCAGATTGATTACTTTTCTTAAATATTGTTGAGGTTTCTAAATTTTAGCTTTTTTTTGCAAATCTGATGATTCAGTTAAATTTATTGCATTAATTGTCACATGTTCTCGGTGATATCCGACATCATGCACAGGTTTTGAATTTGAACAATCTTATTTGATAATTATTGAAAGTCTAATTTTCCCCCTTTGTAGCATTTTGCTTGCTCGGTATTAATTTTGCATTACTGTCTTCAAGTTTAGAAGTAACTGTAAAACAAAACGGAAAACACCCAAATTTTGAACATAATACGAGGGTTGCTATTTATATTTCTGGCCTAACAATGAAAAAACAAGTATTTATGATCGAAATTAGTTTTATTGTTCTTCAAAATATTCTCCATTAAGATTGATACACTTTTCCATGCGTTTGAACCAATTTTCGAAGCACTTTTTCCACTCTGTTTGAGGCAGCTCCAAAATATGCGTTTTGAAACAAAAAACGGCTTCTTCTGGTGTTGAAAATCGTTGACCACGCAGTTTGGTTTTGATGTACAGGAATAAAAAGAAGTCATTGGGTGCCAAATCAGGGCTGTATAGTGGATGGCCCATCAACTCGACCTTCTGGCTGGTTAAATATTCAATTGTTTGAGCAGCGGTGTGAGAGCTTGCATTGTCATGATGAAGAATGATTCGCCTCTTCTTGGAAGTTTTCCGAATTTCTCCAATGACTTCTGGCAAACAAATGGTTGTGTACCATTCAGAGTTGACCGTCTTACGTTGCTCTAACGCCACTGTTGCCACATGACCGGTAATGCCAAAGAAACAGGCAACCATTTACTTCGATGTGCTTCTTTCGCGAACAACTTTTGTTGGATTTGGCTCGTCTTGAAAGACCCACACAGTTGATTGCTGTTTTGTTTCGGGGTCATATGCGTAGATCCATGATTCGTCACCTGTGCAGATGTTATACACAGCCTTTGATGCACCTTTCGCAAATTTTTTCAACATTTCAATGCACCAGTCGATGCGAGCCTTCTTTTGAGCATTGGTCAGGTTATTCGGGATCCAACGGGAACAAATTTTTTTTACGGCCAAATGATCATGTAATATCTTGTTGATGCTAGTCATACTAATGCCCAAAGATGCCTCAATCTCATAGTATGTCACATGACGATCTTGTTTAATCAGTTCACGCACAGCATCGATGTTTTCAGGCACAACAACAGATTTTGGACGGCCTTCACGGATTTCGTCCTGGAGTGAACATCGGCCACGTTTGAATTCATTGTACCAGTTTTTTACAGTGCTGTAGGATGGAGCTTTATCGCTATATAATGTATTAAGTTCATTGATGCACTCTTGTCGTGATAATCTACGTCGAAAGTTATGAAAAATAATTGCACGAAAGTGTTCACGGGTCAATTCCATTTTTTACTAGGGAATGCACTTTTCAATTAACTGGAAACAACACTAATCGAACTCAAATGACAAAATGTTGTGGTTGAGGTTATGTTCAACAATGTAAAGCTTACACCGGAAATGTCAGCTGACGCCTGGAAACAATCAGTGTTGCCAAGGCCAGAAATATAAATAGCAACCCTCGTAAGTGAGACAATGATTATCCTATTTAAAGATTGCACCTAACGTTGAAATTGGTGACTGTTGCAGCAAACATTTGAATTATGTATGTAATCTTGGTACTCCAATGTATAATAATCTGTTTTAATATATGCTAAAATTTTAGCAATTAAACATGTTTTTTTATTTGAACCCTTACGGAACCCAAAAAAATTCTGGAACCAGAACCGGAACCTTTACTTTTAAACCACATAGAACCGGAACCGGAACCTAAACCTATATTTCTAAAATAAGTAGAACCGAAACCGGAACCGGAACCCTTATTTCAAAAGGGTTCTAGTCCCTGGTAGTGACTACCCCATGCAGCATAGGCTTTTTATTACAATACTAAATCTGTAATATAATTATTTTCTTTTCTAATTATTTAAGAAGCAAAGTGTAATTAGGTTTTTTGTAGAGAAAAAGTTTTGCATCCGTACATACCATCACATAACTGTTATGTGCATGCCATTGCTTTTCAATTTCCAAACCGGAAAAATTAAAACTACGGTTTGAAAAACATCAGTGATGCCATGAAATTATAAAATCAAACAAGCATTCTTGGATCTTTCTGTCACAGCTGTGATTAAAAATAACTCATAAAAAACTAGGAAAAATATAAGCAGGAAACAGAATTTTATTTATCATCTCAACAAAACAATAAAATGGTATTTGAATAAAAACAACAAAAAAAGCAGATCACAACAAATATTCAAATAAATCACCATTTACTGCTAGACAATGGTCTAGCCTGTCATAAAACTCCCACCTAACATTTTCAAGTTGATGCCTAGATATTCTGTCACAAAGAGGCGTAAAAGGTGTCAATATCGTTTAATCCTCTTGAATATTAGAGCGATGGTCTTCGGTGTTTTTTAATATGTTATCTGCATTCGTGATCTACTTCGTATAAACAAATGAATTGAGAGATTTGATTATATCGATTTATTTAATCAATTACAAATTCTATTCGCTTAGGGGCTAAACCACCGTTACAACAAAACAAAGAACAATAAATTACAAAAATTGTGCATGTCCACTGTCATCTCAACACATTTGAGAAAGATCTGTTAATTTATTACCTTGACCTTCCACAGTTATATGCACAACCGATACGCAAAACACTAAAATACCCCAATAATTAATAAAGATTGAACACCAGGTAAATAAAAAGAAAACAATAATAAGAAAAAATCACGCACAGAGCACGGGAAACCTTTTAGGATTAGAAAGCAAACTGTCCTTGAATTAGCAAATCTTTATAACATTGTAGTGGCCTCTCTTTTATGTTTATACAGGTGGACGCAAACAATGTCAACATAACCGTCTCAATGTACTCTATACCTTTTCAACTTCAAATTGGGAAGAATCAATTTCAAAATAGGAATAATTATTTTCAAATTGGGAATAATCATTTTCAAATTGGGAATAATCATTTTCAAATTGGGAATAATCATTTTCAAATTGGGAACAATCAATTTCAAATTGGGAACAATCATTTTCAAATTAGGAATAATCATTTTCAAATTGGGAATAATCATTTTCAAATTGGGAATAAATACATTAAATTATCCAAATGTCTCCTCACACATTCTGTAGAAACGGAAATTTGGTAATCATGTTGCAGTTTTTCCTTTAGTTGCTTTAAAGTTATTTTAGGAT
Organism: Ignelater luminosus; assembly: GCA_011009095.1. Classification (NCBI taxonomy): domain Eukaryota; kingdom Metazoa; phylum Arthropoda; class Insecta; order Coleoptera; family Elateridae; genus Ignelater; species Ignelater luminosus. Next base: position 218,088 of record VTPC01001058.1, read on the forward strand.
TTTCTTCAATGCATTGTTCCATAAAAACATTATGCTCATTAGTGATTTTAGTTTTTCGCTTTCCACTACGCAGTTTTTCGGTTTCGGATTGGTTTTTAACCCATCGATATACAGTTGATTTCTTCACACTCAGTGTCTTTGCAAGCGCTCTCCAGTCTTCATTGTTATTATATGTTAGAGAATAAGAACAAAAAATGTTATTCTATTTGTATTGTGCATGCATGTTTTGTTTGTTTTAGTTAATGTGCATGCATGATATAATCAAGTAGTGAAATGTCAATTAATGTTATGTTATGTTTTTTTTTTCTAATGATGTATGTGCGTATTAAATTAATAAAACCGATATTAAAATTATAACATTATATAAGGCACAAATTTGGTTTTTAACACTATCAGCGTCAATCTTCTTTATATAAAGCATTTTTATTTATTAATTACACTTTTTAAATATGACATTTCACAATAAATTACTGCAACTGATTGCAGATCGTTTATTTTTTTTTCACAGCCTATCTGATATTGGTTAGTCTCAATTTAAAGTTGATTGGTCTCAACTTAAAATTGATTATTCCCAATTTGAAAATGATTATTCTCAATTTGAAAAT
>VTPC01001059.1:742-13072 GCA_011009095.1 Ignelater luminosus
TTTAGTGAATAAAGCTTTGTTTATAGTTTTGAGAAACGAGAGAGAGGCTGGAAATTTATTAAGTTTATTTTATTTTAAGTTGCGGAACCAACAAAGGTTCCTTGGTAAGTAAAAGAGAATACAATTTAGTCTCCGGACACGATTTTGAAGTGTTTATCTACAGGGTGGTATTTTGGGTGGACCCTATATACAGCGTGTTCGTCGGTGTGGGGACAGGTCGACGAATTGTGGCACTGCCTCCTGGGACCCTTTCGGTATCTCTTTTAGGCTTTTCAGCTAAAAGCTAAGTTTTAGGCTCAGGTAAGATCATCAAAGCCTGGTTTATTTACTATTTTGGAACCTACTCCCGTCTTCGACATGAGCTATGGGCTTGAACATCTACCGATATCTGGCTTATACGGAACTTGTGCATACTTTTGGGCATTTTACCGTTACAAGTTCATATGTATTTTAAGCAAATTCGATAAACAGGAGCGAAATAAGGGCAAAGAAACAATAATCCTAGGTGGAAATAAATTAATGAATGGTGTACAATCAAAATTAGATATAAGAAATTTTATGGATACGCTATTGAAATCATCTGACAAGCGAAATTAAGTTCAGTCGGTCAAATTGCAAATGGCAGAATAAACAAGAAAATGACAGATTATAAAGAATTTCTGTGTTTATTATATTTTAGTAAAAAAATATTAATTAATTGTCTTTTATAGGTTGCAGTATACATAAAGATGATATGAGTTTAACCAAAGTAATGAAGACAAAAGTCAACGAGAAATGAACAATGGAAAGTAATGACTTTTGATATTGTTAATTTAATAAATTATGTTTACAGGGAATGAGGAATCTAAAAAGGAAATGATTATTTACAATATATACATGATTAATTGTGTAGATGATTTAATAAAATAAAATGCAGAACCATTCTTTATTTAATAATTTTAATAAGAGATAATTGGCTCTTAAACTGTACGCATCAATCTATCTATAAGTGAATTAAAATAGAAAGATTCCATAAATGATTTTACAAACAGCACAAATAACATTTAATTTGTAATGACTAACAAAACACGTGATAGTTTTGAATATTCTCAGAAATATCACCACCAATCTCACATGCATCTGTCTGTCGACTCGTTTTCCAGGAAACTTAAAGCAACGGCCGTAAAGCGACAAATAGTCATAACCAGCGGCCGACATTTGAAAATTGAATGATACCCAATCATCATTTTTAGTGCGTTGGGCCAACATCGAAAAACCGATATCTCATTTAAAACTGAATGCTAGGAAAGTATCTTTTACTTTAGTTTGGTAGTACTGAAGTTGGAGGTTAGCATCACAGCACTCAACTCAGTCACAAATGTACTATAAGACTGCGAATATATTTTTTTCGTTAAAGCTTATATTTTAACAATGGCGGTAAGTAAATCTACTGAATTCTAATCTATTTTCTATTGAGCTTGTCCACGTGGTACCCATGTGACGTCAAGTTAACCTTCCAATCAACTGTGGTGGGTGAAGATCGGCATTTAATTTTCACATTTTGTCAGTGCTTTGTATTCATTAAACTTTGATAAACATTTAACAATGTGTGGTTGTGTACTTTTTACATGTTAATGCAATGCTTTTACTGTTTGGTATCTTTTAGTGTTTAATTCCACAAGTATTAAGTGGTAAAAATACCGGCAAAACAACACATTCTTATGAAAATAATGACGACAATGTAATTGGATCGGTCGTGGTAAAAAGATTGCATTCTTGGGGTACAAAATACTCTGTGTTGTTTTATAACTGAGACATATACATTTCTCATACAATACCAAATAAGTGCAAATATAGGCTCCCTGAATTATGTGAGGGCAAAAGTGTAAATAGGTTTTTGAAAGAGACAAAACTACTGCGCCTCCACCCGTTATTGCTTTTTATTCTTCATTTTCTAAAACTGGAAAATTAAGAAATTAAAATGTCAAGTTTGACAAGAATCAGATATGCATAATCAATTACTTGTTAAAATGCTTCCAATGCATATCTGATTGTTGTAAAACTAGAAATTTTAATTTATTATTATATTGAAAAGCAACAATACATACATATTCTTTGTTCTAGAGAAACCCTATTTATACTTGTGCTCTAAACTAATTAGGGAAGCCAATATTTGCAACTATTTGGTTTTGTATGGGATATGTATGTCTCAATTATTAATCAACACATGGTATGTATTCTACAAATTACAGCTATTGTATGGAAAAACCAATATTCTCGTGAAGCCAGCTAAACCAACATAGAAACAATAATAAAATCGTAGAGAAAAACAGCATGAGATAGGGATGGAGGCAAATCAAATAAAGAAAAAATATTAATTTGTTTTATAGATTATTAGGAGTTTAAATGTAGTAGTTTTTTATTTTAGTAATTGGTTGAATACCTAAATAATAACCTGTTAAAAAATGTTATATAAGCACAGATAATTTTTTCATCTAAACAAATATAACAAGTGACTGTTTATTATGTAGACAAAATACAGATAAAACTAAGTTACTTACAACAATATTGTGAGTTATCAGCTATAACTTAAGACAGGGTACATTAATAAAACCAAATCTCTTTCATAGGGTGCTACACTGCCTATGTGTGTTGTTCTATAAAAAAAATCCTAGTTCATAGCATTTGTAATTAATCTATATAATAAATAAGATTTTCACCTAGATAACTAAAGATAGAATATTTTTTATAATAATTAAGATAAAGGTTTTTTATCTAAATAATACACACTATAACGTAATCATTGATCTCACATTGCATGATTTTATATACAATGTTGGTTACAACACTGACCAACAATGGAAATGTTTCGGGCTCGAAAATAGCTGATTCTTATGTATTGCCACCTGCTAAATTCAACAATCACCATAAAAATTACCGATTAGCCCTTGTTTTGAAGATACAGTGACATTTTATATTCTCTATAGTCTACATTTTCAGTCAACCGCCAAAATACAACAGTAATCTAGCTGTGGGTAGGTTATAAACGTAAACGCTATTGCTCTGACAGTGAATTTCATATTATTTCTGTTGTAATTAGTGCAGAATTTCTTGTTTTGGAGTGTTTTTAAAGAGTAAAATTTGTTACATCAACATGCCACGGAAATGTATAAATTCAGTGAACAATTTTTGTTACATTTGTGGTAAAATAACGTTTTCCTCACACAAACGCAATTTGACACCTCTTGTGAAGACTGCCTACCATCATTATTTTGGTATGAAGGTAGGGGACCAGGATAAGTCACGGGCTCCACATATATGTTGCAGCTCATGTTCAGTTTTATTATGAAAATGGCTGAAAAGTAAAAGGCGATCAATGGCTTTTGCTCTGCCTATGGTTTGGTGGGAGCCTACAAACCATACAGATGACGGCTATTTTTGATGGACTCCGCCCATAAAAGCAGGATTGTCAATGAAAGAAAGAGGAACAGTCAATACCCGAATATTCCATCTGCTATTCGACCTATTCGACATTCAGACAGTTTACCAATTCCTACTTCACCTCAGAATTATGAGTTGAAAGTAGAAAATAAAGACAGTATGGAAGAAGAAGAACCCAACAAGCCTTCAACATCCCATAAACCTGATTTTGAAGAAAAAGATGATCAACCGCACAGATTGAGCCAATCGGAGTTGAGTAATCTCATTCGAGACCTTGAATTGTCACAGGAGAAGACTGAACTTTTAGGGTCAAGGTTACAGCAATAAAATCTTCTTCAACGTGATGTCAAGGTCTCCACGTACAGACAACGTCCTTCCTTTTTTTGAGAAGAAAAACAATCTTGTTTTTTGCTGCGACTTTAATGGTTTGATGACAAGATTGAATTTCAAGCATGATCCAACTGAATGGAGACTATTCATAGACTGCCCCAAGCTTAGTTTCAAAGCTGTATTGCTTCACAACGGCAATCGTCTTCCTTTTATTCTTGTTAATCATGCAGTTCACATGAAGCAAACATGACAGCCCTTCTTGACTCAATCAAATATGCTGAACATAAGTGGAAAATCTGTGGCGATCTAAAAGTCATTGCTGCACTCTTAGCAATGCAATTAGGGTACACTAAATACTGTTGCTTTTTATGTATGTGGGACAGTAGGGATATGAAATCACATTATATTTAAGCAGATTGGCTTGCAAGGAATCTTAACTCGAGAGAGAAAAATGCCGTTGCCGAGCCTCTCGTGGATCCAAAAGATGTTCTTCTTCCACCCCTACATATCAAGCTGGGTTTAATGAAGAATTTTGTCAAAGGCATAGACCGAGAAGGCCAGGCCTTTAAATAATTGAGGAAAGAATTTCTTAGATAAAGTGATGCAAAAGTCAAGGAGGGCATCTTTGTTGGGCCACAAATACGTCAAAGGATCCTGTGTTTCAGTTTTGGAAGGGAAAGAAAAAGAAGCTTGGGAAGTTCTCAAGGAAGCTATGCATGGATTTTTAAGGAACATGATAACTACACTCAGTTAGTGACAGTACTTCTACAAAGATACCATCAACTCGGATGCAACATGTCCCTAAAAATCCATTTTCTTCACTCCCATCTCGATGTTTTCCCACTTAGTTGTGGAGCTGCGAGTGACGAGCACGGAGAAAGGTTTCATCAGGATATTTCTGTGATGGAACGGAGATATCAGGGCCGCTGAAATAAAGCAATGCTTGCGGATTACTGCTGGTTTGTGTGTAGGAATGCTCCAGAACTCACTTACAAGAGAAAAGTCAAAAGACAGCGATCTCATGAAGCCACCAATTGATTCTCTGTAGATCCAACCACCTGGTAGGTGTTCTTTCATCAATTTAGGATGTAACTGTCATTAAAAAAAAGAACGATCACATTTTTAATGTTGTTAGCATATGTAATTAATATTTACCGTTTTCTCTTAATCCTTTAAAATGAAAAACTTTCACGTATTGGATATCACAGAAACTAGAGCTAATAAAACTTTTTCTGAGTCATATTCGTTTTTCTCAACCCAAAATTGATAAGAACTGACTCATGAAGTGAAGGAAACATTAAAATTTTATTTTGTTGGGCAGTGTCATTAACCAGCATAAGGCCACTGTGACATAAATATTCTGTCTTGATACTGTTTGCTGATGTTGGCTGGGTTGGGCGGTATATTAAACTAACATTAGCTCAATGCAAAAATGTTAGCTGGGTTGTTAATTGCTCGGGTAGATCATTTAAATCAATGCAAAAAAAAATGCTAACAATTTTATTGAAGATCTCATTATCTCCATAACAGCGGAGAATCGGACTTAAACACATGGGTTTATTTTTCTAATTTTGACCGACTGAACTCACCCTTCAAAAATCTCCCTTTCCTCCCGAAACATTCTGCATACGTTAAAAAGATACTTTGTTTATTGCGTCTTAAAAGAATAATTGCTAGGTACCTCATTTATATTCAAATGGCAAGCTATTGCTAACATTAAAAAACTAAAACTCCAAAGAAAACATTCTAGGGGGCTTTTGTTTCCATTTGATTTCCCTAATAATTATCTGAAAGCTTGACTGGAGGTTTGTGAACCGTCCTGTATAAAGCACTTGTTCTTAGTATGTTTATATTCAAAATAAAATGAAATAAAAGGAACTGATTATTACCTAAATTCACTTTTAGAAGCGGACCAGTAGGTGTCTTTAGTGACTGTCTAGAGGATAAGCACTTCGGGAAAGTAGAAGTGATCTGTGCACGAGTCACGTTTCTCTACTACATAGTCTGAATGTTAAAAGTCCTCACCCGTTCGACGTGACGTTTCAATTCCACCAAAATCTTGCACAGCTTTCTTTTCTATCTTACTACTTCTCAATGTGTTTTTAACGTCATTACGAATAACGAGTGATCTAAGAACTAGCGGTATTTTAACTTTATTTATTTAACCAATTCAGCATGCTACCTTCACAACCCGGTAACCAACCCTTCTTTTCTTTAATTATTATTTAATGATCATCAACTAAAGATAATGGTGTATTACAAAACATTATTGTCAAAATAATTTTTTATGCAATGGGCCTGTTAGTATCTTGAGATACAAACCGGGTGATCAAGGTCATAGGTACGGATTTTTGATTTTTTCATTTATAAACGGATTTTAGTAAAATTTGGAATATACATGAACGTTAATAAATGAGATTTTCTGAAATGTAAGCGCATTAATGTCTCTTCCATAAAACATTCTAATTAAATCCAATACGCTAATTTTCGTTAGTTTGTATTTTCATGATTACTAAAAATTTAATCGTTTACCTCTTTATTTAGGCTGCTGAAATGTTGCCCAAGCTGTTTAATTATTAATTAATCAAGTAACTGTAGGAAAATTGAAATTCAAATCAAATTTTATAAATACGTGACGACGATCTAGACTTTCAAAGACTCGTAACCTAATTTTTTAAAATAGCAATTTATTGGGACAAATAGACTATTGGATGAACTGCAAATTTAACTGATACCACGTTTTTGTTTGACTTATTCTGGGAAAAATGCTCTTAAAGAGGTGCAATATCTAAAGATTGGGATGGCCATTTAATTGCAGCATCATTACCTCGACCAATCCATCTATTAGCGAAATTTTCTTTTTTGTGATTCCTAACTCAAACGGTGTTAACCTTGGCAGCTTATAATTAAAAAATCGTCGTTATTTATTCCCCAGAATCAGTGGTTAAGCGTTGTCAATGTTACTTCTGGGCACCCTGTATGTATTCATTTAAAAAGTGCTCTCTTTAGGTTTCAGCCACTTTTTATATGCAAATGGCATTCTAAACATTGTGTTTAAGAAGCTGTTAAGTATCTTCCTTTCCTAACGGGTTTACAACCGTAATACCTTTCACAAGAGAACCTTCAGTTTCTTATCGTAACAACATCAGTGTGGCTTTCTGACTCGGATCAAACTATGCAGATTTCTCAATAATTCAGTTGACAGTGGGTAGTATACAGGACATAAGAACCAATCAGTGATTGCCTTGCTGTATAATACACGTCTTTCTTCTATCAAAGTAAAAATTATAATTTGATATGTAAAGAGTTTGTTTGGCACGTACTAACGGAATGTGCATCATGTTCTATTACACGTCATGAGCTTAGAAGGATTGCAATTTGCAGTGATTGTTCAAACACTTATTTGATGAAAGCAAACAAAAGTGTTTTTACCTGATAATGCGGATAAACGAAAGCAAACACCTACTAGTCTGCCAAACAAATCTTCAATATGTCATTGATTGATGGAAAATATCTATTAAGTTTAGTAAACCTATAGTAACCTTTCATTTCGTTTTATTTGTTTCTTTAATTCGACATTTGATTTATTTTTTAGTTTACAGACTTTACTATATCTAATCAGTTCTAGAGTAGTCTAACATTCTAATGCTGATTTAACATCTCTGACTTTATGCTTAAATTCAGGTAAAGCAGTTGTCAGATTACGTCTGCTTTGCGTGCATTCAAGTTCCAAAAGTTTCTCAGTCACTTGGCTCTTACCCTCTTCTATTTCTCATGCACCCTTTCAAATCTCTTTTTGCTTCCACTTTCCCTTTCTTCATGTTGATTTCTGGCTTGTACTCTTTTTCTGTAGCCGTTCTCTGACCCACCATTGCTACATTTCAAGTGAAAACAAATCAGTGTTACTTTTTCCGATTGCATGCAACGTTAGGCTTTATTAGTACTGCAAGCTTGCTACCTGTTCTTGAAAGGCACACAGTGGAATGGAATTATATTTCCAAGACATTATGTACGATTCGCCCTGACATACCACTGTAAGGATAAGGATAAGTCTACGGATAGTGTACTCAGCAAAACGGATTGATAGTAAAGGGGGCAATAAAATGTTTTTAAAGCTATTTTTGATGACCACACAGTTCCATTATACAGTATCTGCAAGTAGTGTCTTTGACAACTCATCGATGAAAAAGAAACTGTAGATACGATGATATTCCTCACTTTGGGTAAGCGATACTGAAGGAGAGACAGATATATAGCTCTTAAATATTGATTAAGGTACATCATTTTTTCCTAAGAGATTTAATTGCAAAACAAGGAAAAAAACTATGAAAATTTTAAATTTTAATGTAGTAGGTACATTATGCATACAAATAGTCACAATCTAGCAGAGAAGAAGAAGAATTGGCTTGAAATAAACTACCGGTGAGAAACTAAAGAAGTTGCTCCTGACTTTATGAAATTAAATCTTGAATAAAAGATTTGAAATAGTTCTCATGCGTGAGCTTCTTATTCTGAATGAAATTAGAAAAACAAAAACAAATTAAGAAATTCTCTTGTTAACGTATCTTCTTTGTCATAAACCTTTAATAGTTTGCGTAATTTGTAAGATAACAGCCATTTTATTGCTACGGAGAATTTAAACTTCATCTGATGCCGCAATTACTTGAACTACTTACAATTATGATCATGCCGCTTTACTACGTTCTGCTGTGTCTACAGTTATTGCGTCTTTTACACCCAGGGATACACATGTTTACCGTCGTCTGTAGCTAATCCATTATTGTGGTTTACTAATTACGTTAAACTCCTAGCATCTAGATCAATACCAAACACTGCAGATACAAGAAGGAAGAAGGTCGCAGGTATTAGAAGGAGAGTGGAAATCAAAGAAATGATAATGCAGTAAACGTTTTTTTCCTAACAAAAGAAAACGTCGAACCTTCTTATAAGTGTTTATTAGAGTCTAGCTACCGACCAATAACAGTCTTAAGGTATTAATCTCTAGTAAATGAAAACAAGAAGTTTGTTGTATTTACGCTTCAAGTTTTGGAAAGTTGTAAATAATATTTTTTCATCTAAACATTTAGAAAAAATGTAAAATCCTTAAGATGTTTCTAGAAACAATTTTTTATTAATAAAATTCTTTCGCTTTTTTTTTCTCTTTTTGATGTATTTTTTTAAGAAGACAGAAACGTAGATACCCGATAGTTTAATATATAAATTCTAGAGATCTTTAAATTAAAAATAATGTATGAAATTTTCAAGATGTTTGGAAGAATTATTTTCAAGAAATTAAATAAAAAATATGTTGCTAGGCGATTGTAACACTTATGTGCATTAAAATAAAGGATTGCATTGTTTATAACTGTTTTTCAACTTTATTGGACAGGAGACTCATAACGAACGTCATAGAAATGTTTAAAGTCTTTCCAGTTTTCGACAACAAACAGCAACCTTCAAACTGATTGCCTTTATTAACGAAAGTGTAATTTCCAAGCTTACTATGATTTTTGATGTAAGGATCTTTTACTGATTCTGAAAGACCTGATCAACACTATTATTGTTCTATCGATGATGAAAAGCTTAGAAGAGACGAAAAAATACTAAGAAAGATTTATTGAGAGTATTAATGAATTTATATTTTACTCTAAGGCACCTTTTACATCCTATTATGAGATTATTACAAATTAATAATCAGTTAACTTTAGTATAAATAATTTACATATGTGATGCTATGCAAATTTTGTGCATTTTATAAATTATAATGTCAATTATCTCCATTTCTCTTATTATAAACAACTACTTCCTTACTTTTGCTTTATTTTTTGTTGCCACTTCACCAGCAGAACTGAATATTGTTATTATTCGTTACTTTTAAGTGTAGATACTAAATAAGTCAGTTAAAGTCTAAGTGGTTGAGCTTAGAAGGCTCAAGGTTTAGGAACGAAATGCAAAAACTGCGAAATCGATTCAAAAGGTTATTTAATCTAAATAGTTCAGGTTTCTACGACTTATCCATGCTATAAAAATAAGAATAAGAATTTCTAAGAAAAGCACTAATTACAAACTGATCAAACGGGCATTTAAAGAATAGTATACTTCAAGCTTACTCATATTCTAAATCTTAAATCTAGTATTCATGTTTAATAGAGTCAAAATTGTTAATAATGAAGGCGTAGTAGTGTGCTAGGCACTGTAGAATTCATCATTGACGTAACAAAGAGTTCACTGTCGTAACAAACTTTTAATGGGCGAGCCTCCAGACTAAAATAACTAAAACCTTTACAGAAACATTGCCTAGTTCGACAAGTGTATGTGAATTTCAGAATCAAATTAATGGAAACGGTACGAGGACGTCAACCGACTGTAACATCACAAAATAAATTGATTCATGTTTACTCTAATCATATAGCACTAAATTCCCAAAATTGTCAAAACGATATTTTGAAATTTAAAGCACACAAATCATCATATCTTCATATCTTTAATGTAATAATTTATTTCGCAAAGGGAAAGTTTTAAAAAGAATATATCAGATTTTCAACTTTTCATTTAAGCAGGCAACGCCATCTTTTCTAACTATTTGCTCTTGTACTTCCCTATAGCAGGAAATTATTCTGCAATATTTGCTCAATGCCAACCATTACAGGACATAAACTCAGTTTTACAATTGTGATATTTCTCACAAAGAGAAATAGCTTGCGCTTGGTCAATATTTGAATAAACGGCCCCGATCTCTATAAATTCCGTATGCTGCCGAAAGGACATATTTACAAATGCGATAGACTGAAGCTAGATATCAAGCACGAACAATAAAGGTAGTTTCATATGTGGAACGCTTTTCATTTTCATGAGTGTACGTATGCATGCAAAAATGCGTATTACAAACTTTATGGATTGTCTGTCAAGTCAATAACATTAAGCTTGGATTTTTTATATTCTTGCTCGTTTTTTTTTAATTATTAGGCGTGTAGGTGTGTAACTCCGCCACGCCGTCGCTGTGCCGTATTATAATATGTGCCGATCAAAAACGTGTAATTTAAATTTAAGTTTACGGTAAAAGGTTATTGAATATTCCTTAAACAACTGAATTCTTTTTTAAATATTCTCTAGTTAAATAATTATTGGCAAGCAGTTCCAATTTTCGGCATTTCAAAGTAAGTAAATTAAAAAGGGCAACATCATGCCCGGCAGCCCCAAGTTCAAGAAATCGAAAGAATTAAATGAATTGGGGCGTGAACTCTAACATCTCTAGTATTTGGCATATCGATTTATTATCTTTATTATTATTTTTACTGGATAATGTTCCAAACTATTGTAATTTAGCCAAATTGATTTTGTGTATTCAGCGTCTGAATAACATATAAGCACCTGTTTTTTCGAAGACGTAATATGGTGATGCCAGAAATAACTTCCTTTGTATTAATAATAAGAATAGCACAATTAATTGGTGTAGATTTTACATTTTGTCTTCTATAGTATCCTTCTCTGTGCCACAGGCAATGTCACCAGTTAATTCTGAAGCAACAGTTAGTTTTGCTGTCTTATTTGCTCATTGATCTAGTCCATTCATCCAACAATTTCATACAGCTTTTTGCTATCATTAAATTACTTTCAACATTTAATATAGCTTTTAACGTTGTTAAACCGTTAAACCAGTCTTCGAAGTTTCTTCTGTCACTTCTTTGATACAGCTTTGAATTGGTTTTTTGTCCCATAACTGTGACTTCTATATATTCAACTATATCATCATTATTCGAAATAATTGTATGTCAAATAATTACATATTGACATATTGTTTTCTACTACTTGCTGTCTTTCTTCCCTCTTTCAAGTTCATTGCTTTAAAGTATTAACTCAAATTGGTAAACATTACCTAATTCTATCGACTTTCCAGTTACAATTAAAGTCTACTACTTAACTTTCAAATGTGGTGAGAGATGATTGAAAGCATTTCCATGGCCGTTACTAGATTATTGCAAAGTTACTGTCATAATAAGCCAAATAATCAACATAAATTGCATATTGCATACAGTGACTTGTGCAAAAACGCGCTTTCTAATCTAACTTCTATAGCAGCAAATTGCCTATTTCGCTTAGATGTTTGTTTGGCGTCAGACGTGTCATTGCCGGCCCTCGTCTTTGTTTCTTTTAATTTTATCATTGGATCAATCTCGTTTCGATCGGTAACCCTATTTTGAGATTAAGTACATGACAAACTTTTTGGATTCTGGCCAATTTGTTTTTCAGACATGTAAATTCTTTCTTCACCTAGTCTTCAGCATAACTGGGATTTGCAATTCATAAAGCATAATTTAGACAAATTATTATTGTGGAATGCGGATTCATGTCACAAGGCTATCTTGAAAGCAGTTTCTGTTTCTCAATTCACAACTCGATACTTTATTGGATAGCGATCATTACTTTGCAATCTAATCTCCAATTTCAGATCAACAGCCTTACTAAATTATTTCTTTTGAAGATAAATAACACAACACAAGAATTTCAAAATTTAGAACAATTGTAATTAATAGATCAAAAAATTCGATCAATCAACAAATTCTAAATTATAAAAATGAT